>NC_047563.1:51229774-51484774 GCF_902806645.1 Magallana gigas
GATTTGACCTATCCATCCATAAGCTTTTCTTTTTCATGAAAATTTAGGTGTTTCTTTTGTGGGTGGATGCAGGGATTGTTTGATTTTTTTTTTGTAGGGAGGGGGTAGGGGTGGAGGTGATGTACGTAGGTCAGAGACTACGGATTTATAATAGGTACCGCCTATAAAAGAATCCTGGCTCTCTTAATTTGATTCAAGAGTATCAAATGCTAGATCCTTCAAAGGAATGCTAGCTGTTCCATTCGGAATTATTGTAATTCATTCTAGATTCTTCTATCAGGTGTATTTGGTTGTGTCGTTTTCTTTTTGCCTTAAACACCCCCATCTTTGATGTAAACCATACCAAAAGAAAAAATGCTTACATAGAGGTAATATTTCAAAAGTTCCATTCCACCTAGGCCTACCTTTAAGTCTAAATTATCTAATTTGCCGTTTTAATATAGGAATAAGAACTTAATTATTATTATTAACACAGACTATTTAAATGGACCAAGAAGTAGACAAAAATGTACTAGACTAAAAATCAACATGTAGCTGCGACAATTTAAATGTTTTTAATCAATTGATTTAGGCAGTTGATATCATACATCCTAGCTAGTGAATGTTAACATTGTTTTCAGAATTATATTTGAAATAGAAATGTGACACCAAAAATCTTAGGAGTAGGATTCGATCTCTCTATATCAAATAAATTTGATTTCTTTATCTGAATACTCATGTACCGGCATGCGATAATGTAAATGTAAAATCTTCTACACATAATGTACATCAAGATGTCATTGAAAGTAGACACTGCACGTTATTTACAGGTTTTACTCTTCAAATGTTTATTAAGTTTTACATTAATTCACTTTGAAAGTCTTAATTTACAGTATATATCAAATGAAAAAAGAATTTACTGAATGGGTACATACAAATTTAAACTTAAAAATTTGACATAAGCAGGACCTAGCTTAATAAATATGAGTTTAATTATGATAAGTCAGTGCCCAAAAAGCAAATCTTCGGAACATATCCAAATTCAGTTACAGTCACTGTGGTGTCGGAAGCAAATTGAAAAGGGGGGGGGGGGGGGGGGCTAGACTAATCCTCAGAAATCTAGACAAGCAAAAAAAAAGGGAAAAAAAACCTGATTCCCAAAAATGAAAATCCTAATCCGCTAGTATACTTATGACTCCAACTTCTCAATATTTCCATCTTTTCAGGTTAATTTAGGAACAATTATTTTTGCTGCGGGGTATGAACCCTCTATGATGCTATGCGCCTGATGGTTAGGTCTAACTTTGCAAAAAAAGTGGGAGGGGGGGGGGAAGCCCCCCCCCCCCCGGGTTCTGACGCCTATGAGATATAACTTATCTTATATCTATCTTAAATTATGAAATGTCATATCATCTTATTAGGGTATCGTTGTGAAACCGGCTTATGTGCAAGTGTTACCATTTTAACATGCACAGAATCTATACACTAGTTAGGTAGGTAGGTCACTTTACAGAGCTGGTGATGGTGTTTAAAAGAATATCAGAGGCACTAACCAGACAAGTAGTAACATGACACTATCAGTAAAGTAAAATGTCTTTAATGAATTTATTTGTATACACAATGTGCTCAGAAATAAGATTTATTGATCAGTAAAAAACAAAATTGGTGCTTGTTTCCCTGAACATGCATTTACGTTACTAATAAAACTATTAAATATATCTTTATATTATGTGTCTTAGGAAAAATCTTATAAAACAAATTTTGAAATAGAATTTCAGAGTGCCTATGGCCCAATCCTGTTATGTACATAATTCAATATTGTTCAAATTTTAAAAAAAGAATTGGTAGTAGTATAAAATGATTTAATGTAATATTCAAGTTATGGCTCTGTTAATGCATTTTGTTTCTCAATTTTAATCATCTCTAGATACTGATTTTAGATGCTAAATCTGCTAGACTTGTCAGAGGTCTGTGGAAAAAAATGCATGTATGTGAAAAGTCACTATTTCCCATGATAAAATTTTACTGCTTGTGTGTCTAGACGTTTTTAAATGTTTGTGTATATCTAATTAAAATCTATTGTTTGTTCACCTGGAGAAAAAACCATGGAACTAACACAGAATATACAAGATATACACAACAGGTGTGTCCTGTACCCAGGTGCATGGCAAGGTGCTTATTCAAAATATACATGTATACTTAGCTATAGCAAACAGGTTAAACATATTTTTCCATTGCTCATATAAAATAAAATAGGAGATCAGTTTTCCGACTTTGAATTTATAATGCTGAATCAGATGATAATTCATTACAATTTGCAAAGTAAATTAAAACAATTTATATCTAGGCCAACAAGGGATGATCTTCATTACGATTTAAAATAATTTTATTGCTTTAATTTAATTAAGTACTTAGTGGTGTACATATACTGCCACTAGAGAGCAATCATATAATTATGCCAACATTTTACTAAAGAACAATTAGATGTGATGTCACTTGTTATAATTTAATTTAATTGCAAACATGGAATCTAGGTAATATGTCAATTTCCATTTGAAAAAATATTCAATTATAAAAAAAATAGTGTTGTACATAACATATGAAAAAAGGTTTTTCTTTAGCTAAATATTGTGAATGTTTATATATATACTTTTCTTTAAAAAGCATGTTAAGTGTTAGCACTTTTCTGGAATACAAGTTTAATTTGGCCTGTAACTATACAGTTTATTCCCACATAAAGAAAAAATCAAAAATTTTCTCAAAGCACTTGTGGTCATTCTAAAACGGACTCTAGGTCACCTGTAATTAATTTCTTTTGTTCTCTCCCATCCCTAACCACCTGTGCACCATTCCCACCCAGCCAAAACCAGTCACCTGTGTAAATTTCAGAATTTTGGCTAAGTGGGAAGACACCAGCTACACATGTCCTTGTATATACATGTCCTAGCTATGTTGATTGCAATGTGTTAATCATTTCACACCCCAAGGACCTTCCAATGTGTATGGTTTACCTGTATAACTCTATTCAATGTTATTTGCAAGGACTCACAGTTTCACACCTTTTTTTTTATACAAACTTCAAAGACATATTGTTGACAACACCTGCATGCAGAATAAATGTAGATATTTCACTTGTTGAGAAGCATGTCTAAGTGAAATGTTTATATTCTCTCAGGATATCACCCTTTTTAAAAAAAAGCTACTGACCTCACAGTTTATCATGAAAAACTCATGGAAATAACCTTAATCATGAATTTACCCGGGATTATGTTATCTAACTGTCTCAGGTAAGGGATGTTCCAATATAGATCAGCAGTAATTTTTAAACACATTGCCAAGCAAATCTTTTAAATGAATTACCAGGGACATAAACAACATTATTTATGTCCCTGGAATTACCATTAAAAATTGTTTTACCAAAAGATGTGAATAAGCCTGCAATATACATGTCATAAGAAATGAATATTTCTATATTTACGTACAGATTTCGTACATATTTCAAAAAAAGAAAAACATGCACCTACAGTATTCTTACTACTAATTGATTTCAATAATCATAGGGTGTACAAGCCCAAATATAGAGCTTCATATTTCTGTTTATAACATAGGTATATATGAATTAATATAAAAAAATTATGATTGTTATGTAAGGATATGACTTCATAGACAATTTAGGTTCAAGAAAAACTTTTAATTATATCAAATAAAGAGAACTGACCCACTTAAAAATAAATTAAAATTAATATCAAGTTTTATATCATTCACAACAAATAAAATCAATTTGAAAAACTGTAAAGAGGAAATAAAGATTGAATCAAATGTAGGCTACTTCGTCTGTGGCATTCAGTCATTATGTTACCATTGTACCCTCTGTACCCTCTGTACCTTTGTGACTTACAAGTATCTTTAATAATTTGCTACTTTCATTTTCCAATGCTTTTACATTGTACCCTCCTTGTAACCCTTTTTCTCCTTAAAGATATAGGAGTGTACCCTAGGGTACAAAAGTATCACCTCAAAACATAGTCCTATTTTCTTGCCATATATGATACTGTTGAGCCATGGTCAAATTTTAGAATGATAAAACTGTAAAAATAATGTTTATCAGCATCATAAATGTCATTAAAATGATTATTGCTGAACAAGTTCTTACAGCTGGTCAAAGACCCGTACAGTGGTAACAATGAGTGATACTCATTTATTACATTTATGACATGTCGATCCTCTCGCAGTGCAATAGTACTGAACAATCTGGTCTTAATATGATGCATTAAATAAATGATTATTATGAATTTATTCAATAGTGGTTTGTATTTAGTTTTAAAAACATCCAGTTCTGTATATTTTAGAGAAAAGAAAACGTTGTTTAAGCACGTGCGTAAGGTAAGCACTAAATAATAAATGGCTTAATCATAACATCCGGTTAGACTAATTTAAAAACCCGTTGGTCAACCCGGAAAATTCCGAACTCTTGAAAACTCGAACTCTTGAAACCTCGAACTTTTTCCTCGGTCCCATGGGCTTCGAGTTTTCGAGAGTTACCTGTATACAAGTTGTGATCAAGTTTTGATTAAATTAGAAAAAAAAATGGTTGTACCTAAGACTGAGTGCAGCTGGGGCTGAATCACCTTTGCCTTTTTGTAGTAGGTCTTCAAGGACTCCCAGAGTTCTTGAAATCTTTTGGTCCTGTCGGCAAGACCGATAAAAATTACTTGAGGTCGTTGTCAGTCCACGTAGATGTTGACAGAGGAAATTGCGTAAACAAGCAACAAAGTTGATGCAAACTCATGAAAACTCGGTGGTCTGAAGACCGCGGCCAGTAAGTTTTGATGTTGGGTCAGTGAAAATCAAAAGTCAAGAAGTCTGATGGGCATGTTGATTTTCAAAGTTATACACAATCAAAAATATATTTAAACTGTCTTACTTGCATTAATGTTATAAATATACTAAATAAAAAAGCAAAACATGTGTTTGTGTGTCGTATCAGGGAAAAACTTGGGTCTATATTCATATTATATAGACGTAACTATTAACTAATACAGACCCTGAAACGTACTACTACACCAAAAAAGCGTGCGACTTTCGTGCGAGAAACGTTTCGTGTAAACCGTTTAGCGTTTCGTGTAAACCGTTTAGCGTTTCGTGTAAACCGTTTAGCGTTTCGTGTGAATCGTGAAGCGTTTCGTGTAAACCGTTTAGCGTTTCGGGCAAAGCGTGCAGCGTTTCGGGCAAAGCGTGTAAATCGTTTCGAGCAAAGCGTGCGAGAACCGTGTGAAACGTTCATCAGATTTCATTCGGAACTCTCTGACAATTTAATTGTTTCAAAATAGCGCTCGTGTTAAACATTACTTTAAACTGATTGGCAAAACTCCTTTGAGATATTCTCGTGAAATAAATCTGTAAGAAATAATATACTTATCTTTTTACAAACTTGAATTAATTTTTAACAAACAAAAGAAAAGTACGCGTATTGAAAGAAGACTAGTTACTGAGACTATTAGGCTGTGTACAACCAGTACACATACATGTAACCTCGGACATCGGGTAAGACCTGCACCTGGCTGAACCTGTCAATCAAACTCTGTGTATTCGTTTTCATTGGATGGTCACGCGTCTCTTTTTTTGTCAATAGCCAATAGAAATTTAATGACTTCAAGGTAGTCGGAATCAGTATTTGATGATGCACACAATTTCAATGATAGATTATTTAACATTAATTTAAACAAAATTAAATGTAAACATAGAAAGAAAATATACTGTTCATTTCTATGAAATGCGGGAAGTAAATTCTTCTGAATCCCGATTAAAAATATTTCTACAAGTTATTATTTTAATTATTTAAACACTGATACCGGAAAACAACAAGTAATTTACACACTGAAATTTTCCTAAAATGTACACATGCAATTAATTATTATGGGAATCTATATGCATGGTATTTAATTCAAATAGATTAATTTATGATAGATATATTGTACGCCGTTATGCAGGGCGCCGGTTATGTATACGAATATTGAGACAAAAATCTAAATCATTTTTTATTTGTTGTTCTTTCCGAAATCCAAAATAGTAATGACAACTTTCTCTATTGTTTAATCCATTGATTTTTTTCTGTGATATTATGTACGGAACATTTATTTACGCGAATGATTCGACATAAAAAAAATTAGTTGGTTGTTTTATAGCATTTTTCTAACTTATGTGACTAATTTAATTTTACATAACTTTCAAAATTATCAATGTAAATAATTACAGGTTTATTTACAGTTAGTTTTTTTTACATCGTATTCTCTGAAACCAATAAGAATATTAATGTGAGAAGAAAAAACAAATCCCGCCGAATACTGAAAAACCAAATTATCAATGTAAATAATTACAGGTTTATTTCCAGTTAGTATTTTTACATCGTATTCTCTGAAACCAAGAAAAATATTAATGTGAGAAGAAAAAACAAATCCTGCCGAATACTGAAAAACCGATTTCAGTTTGTAATCATACGGATTTTATTTTTGGTATTGAATATTGTGTTACGGTAACTTTTTTCTCTGGAATTTTTATTATTTACCGGACTAATAAGAATCATGGATATTTCTTTTGAGCAATAAATATTTTTATAGAAGTAATATTTTTGACTAGTTCTGTGAATAAATAATTTTTTGCTTTAAATATAAGTACCAAATTAATTTAATTAATCAATTCAATACTTATGTACATATATGTTTCTAATATCAGTATTTCAATTATTTCGTGTTTTCTTAAAATTAATTCCTACTAACAGAGTAAGAAGAAAGAGAAAGGGTAAAATCCGAGAGGACCCGAATCGATCAGGATAAAAGCGTGTCCAAAGCGTGTGAAAAGCGAGCAAATCGTTTCGTGCGAATCGTTTCGTGCGAGAATCGTTTCGTGTAAACCGTTCAGCGTTTCGTGTAAATCGTTTAGCGTTTCGGGCAAAGCGTGCAGCGTTTCGTGTAAACCGTTCAGCGTTTCGTGTGAACCGTTTAGCGAGCGTGCAGCGAGCGTGTGGTGTAGTAGTACGTTTCAGGGTCTGTACGTAAAATGTGCAAATATCTTACAAACAACTAACTGAAACACAACTAGGGGCGAACAATGGCAGCCTCCGAGAAATTGAAGTACAGAGTGGATGTGGTGCCTGGAAAAGCCACTAAAAAAATCTCCAACACTGCTTATGTATCTAATTTTTGAATGAAGGGGGCCAGTAAAAATTTTTGGGGGCCTTATAAGTAAGATTAGAACATTCACTGGTCCTACTGGCCAGTTAAATTTTATAGGCTTTTTGGTGCTCTCTACACTTATCATACGTTTTCGGAACATCGTAATAAATATATTTAGAATTTTCGTCAGTTACATATAAACTTCCGATGCTTTTGATAAGTTTTGCAAGTCTTTAGTACATATTGACTCAGCTGAGCATTTAAGATGCAGCTAACAGTTGTAGTCAGATGACAGGAATATGTCTTATAATCGTTTTTCAACCTAGATCTCATCAGAAATCAGTTGGAGAAGGTGGAGAACTTGTTTAAAACAAAGCATGAACGGAGATTTGGTGTCGGGTCTCTTTATGTTTTTAGCTCACCTGTCTGTCTGTCTTTAAACTTTTTACATTTTGAACTTCTTCTCTAAAACCGCTTGGCCAACTTCAACCAAATTTGGCACAACGTTCTGATGGAAAGAGGAATATAAATTGCAGAAATAAAATACTAATCTTTATTCAAAGCGGAGAAAACCTTGAAACTTGATAAAAAGGGGTCATTTTTAATAATTTTTTTAATCTTCCTCTCAAGAACTAATGAGTCAGATTCAACGTAATTTAGCATAAATAATCCTTATGGAAAGGAAAATATAAATTGCAAAAATTATCGGTTAATTCTGTTTCAAATTTGAGATATTACGTAAATAATAATAAAGGAAAGGCGTATTTCAATCAGTTAATAGCTTCGAATTTGGTATTCCATACGGGTCTTGGTGAAATAAGTAGGCAAATCTGGGCCAGGACAAAATAAAAGCCGGGGCAGATCAAGATTTTTCAATTTACATCGATAATAATTTTTCAATGTCCTTGAAATTTTCAGGATATGTTAGAGACTGGTATATTTGTATTCGCTGTAAATATTGATAGACAACAATGCATCTTTTGGAATGGATTAACGATTGTTGATTTTCAAGTTGGTAAAATTGGTAGCAAATCCGGGTCAACATTTTACGGAGTTGTGGACTTATTTGAAAAAAAAATTAATAATTCATGTTTAGTTCCCTTCTTCATAACAAGGTTCTTTGTTTAAAGCAGCCATGATGTATGATAAATGGGTTGATCTTACAATTTGAAAGATGAATTTGTTTGTTGTGCAACAGTTTGCCTGCGAAGGGAATCTTAGAAACATGCAAAATACATTCAATTTGGTGTTGATTTTGTGAAGTAAATTGAGGTTAGATATTTCAAATGCTTTAACAGTTTTCACATATGAAGGTGGTGTTAGCTTGTTTTGATTTTCGTTTCATTTTCATTATTTATGCTTTGTAATCTTGGAACTATCGCCTGTATTTTGTAATTTTAATCAGACAAAGACTTTGGTTAATCAAACAGTTGACTGTTTACCTACGCTAATTATTAATAAGCAAAATCTGATGTGTAATAACAAAGTACTTAAATACAATTCATTCTATCAGTAATTCAGTATGATCTTTTGTGTAATGGTTGATTAATGCAATGTGTTTTGTTGAGATGCACAGCATTTCCTTGAGTTTATTCAGTTTAAATTGAGTTTAATATCACTGACAGAAATATTAATTTTAATTTTTAATACAATACACAGAAGTAAACACAAAAATAGCAGTTTTAATATCATATATGTCTTTAAGAACAAATATAAGTACAACACTTCCGACAAACGAGCCCTGTGGCATATTGTGTGCAGAAAGAGAAATAGAAAATGAAAAAGAACAGAGAGAACAAAGAGAACAAGAGGAAAGTTGATAACGAGACTCAGAGAGGGGGAAGGAATTTAAAATAGTTAATGAAGTGATAAATAAGAATGTGAACTTGAGGAGCCATAATGTGAAAGTTAGGCAAAATCAGATCAAGGTAAAAATGAGAGAAATTAGAAGGCTATCTGTAAGTTTATTGATAAGAATGAAACAAACTGATAACAAAATTCAAACATAGTTGTTTCATCTTTCTATTGAAAATTTTTGGACTGATAGAAATCTGTTGGACTGAAAAACTTCAGATGGTAGTCAGTCCAAATGACTTACAGTGGTAAAAAAATTTCAAAAACTCTGTTTGCCACTCAAGAGGTTCACAATTTGATGTAGGTTTATATTTATCATGTTTAAATGAACATAGATCTTTTTGAGAATGGCAATGCTCAATATGTGATATAACAATGAAATCATCTAGTTACAAAAGGTGCTCAACATAAGAACATCTGTAGAAAATTTTGAAAATCTTTTAATGCAGGATCAACTTTACTTATTCATTGTCCCAGTATTTTGGATATGACTCCATAAGGCCACATAAAATTGATGTTTAGATTCTCATTCTGATTTGCAAAATATATGGGGCGGATTTTATTTTTTACTTTGTATTCTTTTAAAAACACCTTTTTCACAGTTCATGTTCTAGAACTAACAACTGATCTATTCTTTTAAATTGTTAATGCTAATATGAGTACACAAACCCACTTTTAATCTTTTAATTCCATTTTATTTCAATTTGACTGTTAATAAATAAAAACATATGTAACCTTAATGATAACAAACATGAATGGCATGAATCAAACGATAATCCACATGCTTTAAGGCAGCTATTACATTTTTAATATCCTTAACCCGACATTTTTTCGCAAATTATTTTTTTTCACACAATTTTTTTTTCAAACTAAAACAAAATACGTCGGCTGGGCCTTTTTCAGAGGGGTGGGGGAGAATCTAGTTATTAATTTTATGTGGCCTAAAGCTGATTTTATTAGGTCAAGTGTTGCTGAGGTGAGCAATGTGGCCCATGGGCCTCTTGTTTAAAATGGTTTCAAAGAAACCTGAGTGTACTCAGTTTTGAAAATTGATAAGTAAAGGTATACATTTTTGTTCTTATCATATTGATATTTGCAGGTTTCTGTGCAGAATACAGTTATGGAGCAAACAGAATTCAAGAGAACTACAAAACAGTTTGTAGTAGTTTTTTGCAAAATCCATGCCCAACAGGATACAATTCAACTCAGGCATACAGATGTAAGAATAAATTGTACTTCTTTATATTGGTCACTTGAGTGACTTCATTCTTCCTGCTTTTGTGATCAATTTTTCATTATAAAGTGATAGGTTTGATAAGTTTCCATTTAGAATACCACCACCTAAGACTTTTTTATTAATGAATTGATCATCATGAAAGCACCAATTATGCACCTATTGAATATTTTTGTATCATTGATCATGTTTATAGAATTTGATTGATTGGCTTAAAATTTTTGTTTTTAAAGTGTTCTATATTTTACTTTTTTCATTTGAAGTATCTTGCTTATTTTCAGTGCTTTCATGTAGATAAATATTGTGTGCTTTTCTAATTATATTTTGTTTTCTTAACTATAATTTCATTTCTTTTATAATATCACAGTTTGCCTATAGGTACTGGTAACTCGTTAGAATAATTGTTATATTTCAAATAAATCATGTACATGTATATAAAATTCATGGGTACCGTTAGACTTTCTGACATCTGATGATTTCAACTAGTATTAATCAACTAATACATTTAAAATCAAATTTCAAATCAAGGAATTTTTCAGATCTTCTGTTGCCTTTTTGGCCTTTGTCGGTATCTATAGTTTTGAAGTTTCACAAAATAAGGATTTTTTTTCTAAAAAGATTTTGATATACCTGGTAAATAATTCATATCCAACAGACTAATGAAACATTTTTGCAAGAATTACCATAATGTTCAATTTATTAATGAATTTTATTTTTCTGTTTTTATTATTTACAATGCTTTAGGGATGCATTTCTTATTATCAATTAAAATTTGGTTGTGAGTCATTGAGTTTTAAGCAAGATAAAGGGCTCACAATTCTTCTTCATGTAAACAAGGCTTGTGCCCTGTTTTTGTTTACATGTACATAGGTTCAATATATCAGTAAAAAATCTTTTTCAAGCTGATTTGTCTATCTTCTTATTCACTAAGCATAAATAACCAGTTCCTAAAGATTGAAACATTCATTTGAGGTCTTAAACTGGAATTTTTTCTTCAACATTCAAAATGTAAACAACAGCTTTGTTTACATAGCAAACAACAGTAAGCTCTGTAACTCGCTTATAACTCAACAAATAAAACTCAAATTTTGGTTGCCTATTAAAAATGCCTCACTGAAGATTTGTAAACATTAAAATGTCGTATATCATCATTTTCAAGTCGTACAAATGATCGATGTATTTCTAGCAGTGTCTTTGTAAAGCAGTAATGCTTAACTGCATAACTGGACACAAAGTGATCAAGTTAAATAAAATCAGAATAATTGCTAATCTTCATGCATTTGAAAACACCCTGTGAAGTCCAACACAAGACAGGTGTATGCTCAGTCTAGACGGGACTCCCAAATCGGAGTTAACTCTCAAAACGGAGTCTTTGGCTCCATCATGCATTGCGGTAAAATGGCGTTTCTAATGTAAACAATGTGCGAGTTATGCCCCTTAGTTCTAAATAAATCTCTAAAATTGGCCAAAAGCACGACAAAAATTAAATCTAAACTTTCAAAAACATTTCTGAACGTTAATGTGTCATGTTAATGTCATATGTTCATAACCGTTTACTTGTATTACGTAAGATTAATTTTTAAAATGAAAAATTCACCCAAAACTTCGATCACGCACAATTAGGCCTATAAGTTTTGAAATAAATTTAACGCTTGGATATGTTTATTTATCATTGTTCGTTAAAAGTAGGCATATAGTCTCATTTTAATCTTTTTCATGCTAAATTATCAAATTATCTTGAATAATTATGTATTTAACATGGTTTCCTAACATCGCAAATGCCGCGAGTGATTATAATTGTTTGGATGATAATTATCAGTTCAATTTAAAGAGTTATTGAATCTAGAGTGACAATTTGTTTTATTTTCTGGGCTTTCAAACAACCGATCCTATTTTTTAGATACTAAAAAGACGTTTTTTGATCATCGCTAGAGCAACCAGTTTTTGTTAGTATTCGAAGCTTTTTTCGTTTACGCACTTATCAATTTGTATGTTTGGTGATTTTAAATTGTAACACAATACGAAAGAAGTAAAATTTAATGCAATTTACCTTTTATTAACGATTAAATTCCATGAAAAACACAAAAATATCACTTTTTAAGCATCGTCCAAACGTCCAACTTCGAAGAGAAATAACTTTCTTAAGTGCAAATAAACCCCTATTTCGTGCAAATACGATCGATAGTAAATTATATCCTGGGTCTTTTAAAACGTTAGAAGTCTGCCAACACATGCAGCACTTTGGAAGACGATTTCTTGTTGACCCCATGTTTTCATCGAGAAATCGCCATATTTTGTACCAGTGCGCATGCGTAGACTCCCAAAACGGAGTCCAAAATGCTTGCAGAAATTCACTTCCGTTGACTCCGTTTTGGGAGTCCGTCTAGACTGATGCTTCTGACACCAGAAATTGTTAAACAACCATTGACCACATGCCGAGTCAACAAGTGGCTGCAAACGTAATGGTGAATACACTGGCGATATTTAAACTTGTTTGATGCAGGGAATATGTTGAGAGATGATAAATATTTCAAGACATGGAAATAAAACGAAGAACTAGACACGATCTCGTTGCGAGCAACGAGGAGGTCTTCCGTCCGATTTTAAGAAGGTTATATGACATCATCGACTTAGATTTTTGACAAGAAAACATGATCTGTAAAAAGGAGTATTAATGCTTTTCTGCATCGCTTTTTAAGGTCTCTTACGCTGCTTTTTTAAATACAAGCATTTCTTCCAATTGATATAGACACGATTTAAGTTTTTACTTCTGGCTCCTAAAACACCTAGTTAGGTAACGCATGAGTAAATCATGATATTGTTAGGATATATAAACGTATTATACCTAATTTTCCTTTTATAACCCTCACAAAATATCTCTTAGTAAACAGCTACAGATAAAAGACTTTAGGGCCCTCTTGTTCCCTAATTTGAGGGACCGGCCCCTTTTTCTTGATATCAAATGAAAGGTCATTTAACTCTAAACACATTTTGTTCAGCAAGTGTTTAGAAATCCGTTACCGTTTTAAAGATATACGGCAAAGATCGTTTTAGGGGTCGATCCCTTATCTCCTTAGAGGGCCGTTTAACGAAATTTTGAACATTGCATATTGTTTAGTACATCATTTTGAACATCTTTCGTTTTATAGTGCATTTCAAAATATTTTTCCTTTCTAAGATATGGGTGATCAAAATGTTGGATTTTTGACCACTAAAAACCCCTAATTTCGTAGCACATGATAAACTCATTATATTGATTGGATACCTAACTGTAAGACAAACATATTTGCTTCTATAACCTTTCACAAAATATCACTCAGTAAAGGGCTACGTGTATAAATAAAAGACTTTAGAGCCCTCTGGTCCCCTAATTTAAGAGGCCAGCCCCTTTTTCTTGATATCAAAAGAAAGGTCATTTATCTCTGAACACACTTTGTTCAACAAATGTTTAGAAATTCGTTACCGTTCTTGAATATATGGGAAAAAACATTTTAGGGGCTGACCCCTTATCTCCTTATAGGGGCCGTTTAACGAAATTTTGAAGGTTGCATATTGTTAAGTGCATCATTTTGAGCAAATTTCCTTCTATACTGCTTTTCAAAATATTTTTTCTTTCTAAGATATGGGTGATCAAAATTTTGGACTTTTGGCCCCTAAAAACCCCTAATTACTTATGACATGATAAAATCATAACATTGCTTGGATAAATAACTGTAAGATAAACATATTTGCTTCTATAACCTTTCACAAAATAACTCTCAGTAAAGTGCTACAGATAAAATACTTTAGAGCCGTCTGGTCCCCTAATTTAAGGGGCCAGCCCCTTTTTCTTGATATCAATCTCAAGGTCCTTTAATTCTAAACACATTTTGTTCAACAAGTGTTTAGAAATTCGTTACCGTTCTTGAGTTATATGGAAAAAATATTTTAGGGGCCAACCCCTTATCTCCTTATAGGGGCCGTTTAACGAAATTTTAAAGGTTGCATTTTGTTAAGTACATCATTTTGAGCAACTTTCCTTCTATACTGCATTTCAAAATATTTTTCCTTTCTGAGGTATGGGTGATCAAAATTTTGGACTTTTGACCCCTAAAAACCCCTAATTACGTAATGCATGATAAAATCATTACATTGCTTGGATACATAACTGTAAGATAAACATATCTGCTTCTATAACCTTTTACAAAATATCTCTCAGTAAAGGGCTACAGATAAAAGACTTTAGAGCCCTTTGGTCCCCTAATTTGAGGGGCCAGCCCCTTTTCTTGATATCGAATGAAAGCTCTTGTAAATATAAACTTTTTTTACATTACATGTCTTAACAAAATATTTTTCAGAAAAGAGATTAACAAAGAAAACCAGAAAAATTTATGACGTTTTTTTAGTCTCAATTTTCGGGACCAGGCGAGCTTTAACGCTTTTTGAGCATGACAATTATGAATGCCAAATGACACATCTACAATCTCTTGTCTACAATCCCTGAAAGTTTGAACTCAATATCTTTTACCGTTTAGGAGTAGATCCTTGGACAAGCCAACCCTCTGAAAATCGCTAAAACGTCATTATCTCAAGAACGGAAATGACGTCATCAAAATAAAAAAATGTATATTAAGTTAAGATCAATATCTAGCAGATCTGAAATTTTCATGAAAATCGGCCGAGCTGTTTTTGAGAAATCGCGGGCACAAAATTTGTAAGAAAAAAAAAGAAAAATAACTAGACACGATCTCGTTGCGAGCAACGAGGAGGTCTTCCGTCCGATTTTTTAGAAGGAAATATGACATCATCGACTTTGAATTTCGACAACAAAACATGATATGGTAAAAAAGAGTGAAGTACTAATGCTTTTTTGTACCGCTTTTTATAAGTTCTCTTACATTGCTTTATTAAATACTAGCATTTCTTCCAATTAAGATAAAAAAGATTAAACTTCTTTACCTCTGGTCCCTCAAAAACCCTAAGTGGGTAACACAAGAGAAAATTGTTATATCATAACGTATATAATAACGTTTTATACCTAATCTATCTTTAATAACCTTTCACAAAATGGCTCTCTTGAAAGGGCTACAGATAAACGATTTTAGAGCCCTTTGATCCGCTAATTTAAGGGACCAGCCCCTTTTTCTTGATATTAAATGAAAGGACATTTAAATCTAAACACATTTTGTCAACAAATGTTCAAAAATTCGTTACCGTTTTGCAGATATATGAGAAAGGAGGTTTTAGGGGCCGATCCCATTTCTCCTTAAAGGGACCCTTTAACGAAATTTTAAAGGTTACATATTGTTAAGAACATCATTCTGAACAACTATTCTTCTGTACTGTATTTCAAAATATTTTTCCTTTCTGAGATATGGGTGTCCAAAATTTTGGAATTTTGGTCCCTAAAAACCCTTAATTACGTAACACATGAAAAAATCATTACATTGCTTGGATATATTATAACTGTGGGATAAACATATTTGCTTCTATAACCTTTCACAAAATATCTCTCAGTAAAAAGTTATCATTAAAAGACTTTAGGCCCCCTCAGCCCCTTATTTAAAGGGCCAGCCTCTGTTTCAAGATTTCAAATAAAAACTCTAATCAATTAAAACATTTTTTGTTCAATAAGTAATTACAAATTTTGTACCATTCTTGAGATATCTTGAGAGGGTCGTTTTAGAAGCCGATCCTTAACTCCCTTAAAGGACCACATAACAAAGAAATAATGGTTGATTATTGTTAAGCTCAGTATTTTGAGCATCTTTTGTTCAATATTGCTTTTCAAAATTTTCCTCCATTTTGAGATATTGAGCATCAAAGTTTTGGACTTCTGGCCCCTTAGAATCCCTAATTACGTAACATAGGAGGGAATGATTACCATGTATATGTGGATAACGTTAGAATGAACATAATTGCTTCTATAACGTATCACAAAATATTTCACAGTAAAAAGTTATCATTAAAAGACTTTAAAGCCCCCTCAGCCCCTTATTTGAAGGGCCAGCCCCTTTTTCATGATTTTAAATGAAAGCTCTAATCAATTCAAACACATTTTGTTCAACATGTGTTTACAAATTTTGTACCGTTCTCGAGATATTTTGAGAGGGTCGTTTTAGGGGCCGACCCTGTAACTCCTTTTAGGGACCGCATAACAAAGAAATAATGGTTAATTATTGTTAAGCTTAATATTTTGAGCATCTTTTGTTCAATATTGCTTTTCAAAATGTTCCTCCATTTTGAGATATTTAGCATGAAAGTTTTGGACTTTTGGCCCCTTAAAATCCCTAATTACGTAACATAGGAGTAAATAATTGCCATGTGTAGGTGGATAACATTAGAATGAACATAATTGCTTCTATAACGTATCACAAAATATTTCACGGTAACAAGTTATCATTTAAAGACTTTAGAGCCCCCTCAGCCCCTTATTTGAAGGGTCAGCCCCTTTTTCTTGATGTCACATCAAAGCTCATGACTTTATAAAGATTTTTTGTTCTACATGTTATAACAAAATACTATCGAGGAAAGAGATATTGAAAGAAAACCACGAAAAATCACGACGCTTTTTTAACTGTAATTTTCGAGCTCGGGCGAGCTTCGGCGCTTTTGGTCACAGGAAAATATATATACCACATGTCAGATCTACAACCTTTTGTCTACAATCCCTGAAATTTTGAACTCAATATCTTAAATCGTTTAGGAGTTTACCCCTGGACAAGCCGACCCTCTGAAAATCGTTAAATTGTAAATAACTCAAAACCGGAAGTGACGTCATCATTAAAAAAAATTTCCAATAAGGTTCAGATCATTATCTATCAGACCTGAAAGTTTCATGTAAATTGGTCGGGTAGATTCAGAGAAATCGCGTACACAAAATTGGTTGGAAAAAAAAAGAAAAAAAATAATAATAATAGGGAAAAAGAAACCGAACGAAAACAATAAGGTCTTCCGTTGGAAACGGAAGACCTTAATAATAATAGGGAAAAAGAAACCGTACGAAAACAATAAGGTCTTCCGTTGGAAACGGAAGACCCTAATAAGGTATTTCTGTCACTGTAAATTTAGTATGCACTCATACTTTGTTATTCACGCGACATTACAATATGTGAAAGCATCCTGAGGTAGCCTAGATTCAAAGTTGTTAAAATCATGACCCATGGGGGTAGGGTGGGGCCACAATGGGGGCAAATTTTTATATAGGAATATATTGAGTAGATCTTTAAAAATCTTCTTCTCATAAACTAATTTGCCAGGAAAGCTGAAACTTATGTGGAAGCATCCTCAGGTAGTGTAGATTTTAAGTTGTTTAAATCATGACCCCCAAGGATAGGGTCGGGCCACACTGGGGAGGGGGGGGGGTCGGTCAAATTTTTACATAGGTCTGGAATATAAATAGTTAATCTTTTAAATTAGAAGTTTTCTTCTCAGAAACCAATCGGCCAGGAAAGCTCAAACTTATGTGAAAGCATCCTCAGGTATTTTATATTCGAAGTAATGAAAATCATGATCCCTGGGGGTAGGATGAGGCCAAACTGTGGGTCAAATTTTTACATAGAAATATATAGAGTTAATCTTTTAAAATCTTCTTAGAAACCAATAGGCCAGGAAAACTGAAACTAAGGTGGAATAATCATCAGGTAGTGTAGATTTGAAGTTGTGAAAATTATGATCCCAAGGTGTATGGTGGGGCCACAATGGGGGGGGGGTAAATTTTTTACATAGGAATATATAAAATTAAATTTAAAAAAAAAATCTTCTTCTCGGAAACTAATAGCCCAGGAAAGCTGAAACTTCTTTGTTTAGACTCTGACTTTGGACAATTCTTTAGCCTCACAAGGGGTTCAGAGTTAGATAAGGGTTTATATATATCCCTTATATCAACAATTATTGAGGATCGTTTTTAGAACCGCAAAGCTCCACATATGATATGGCTTTATAATCATCCTGTTAGGAAAGGGACTTCATTATAAACTTAACAATATTCAGGGGGAAACCATTAAGCTGATTTTATCATGCCTATTATTGCTTAGGTGAGCGATGTGGCCCATGGGCCTCTTGTTTTGAGTTTCTTCTAAAGAAACGCCCTGTTTTGCAGTCTACCATAATTTCTGTGAATCACTGTCAATGCATGTTAACAGTAGTAATGAAGATACATTTTATAACGAGGGTTGTTATATTTATTGCAGTTTCTTTTGTAAAGTATCTTATTGGTTTTTCCACTCCAATGTTTGGCGTCAATGTTTTTTAAGAAACAAGTTTGGTTGTCGCAATTTATCTTTGAATCTAATTCTTAGCCATGTAGTGGAGCATGAAAACTGCTCTTGTAAAGAGGTTGTGTAACATTCATAAATAAAATGGTGGTTGTAAGAGATGATAGAGAAAAAAAAAGCTCATGTTTATTATTGCTTTAATGAATTAATTGCTGTATATAGCACAGTTGGAAGATTGAAATATAAACACAAAGTGAATTATGTTAAATGTACTGTTTAGTAACTAATATACAGTGTAGGTACATACACATACTATTGTGTTTTCTTTTCTTATACAGACCCTGGTTGTTATGAGTTGAATAAAACGACAAAAAAGTCAACAACAGAAACAACTCTTGCAGCAGAAGATATCAAGTATGAAGTAGACACAATTTTTAGGTCACCTGAGTCACTCAGGTGACCTATTACAATTAGTCTTTGTTTTTCGTTTGTCATCCATCTTGCATTGTCTGTGAAAAATTATTACCGTTGTTGCTTTGAAACATCTCTAGTATAACATATCTGAAATATAAATTGTGAAATATTACAGACCATACCACCTACTGGGTCTCATTGGCAAGGCCAAGTAAGCAAAAAAAACACATGTTGGGGAAAAATCTAAATACTTGATTATGATGTCTGAAAAGGCCACAACCTTGATTGTGAAATTCATGTGAAAATCCTTGTGTGGTGATTTAGACCCAGGAGTGGGGCCTGTAGTATGACCATATAGTGAAAATGTATTTAAATATCCACAGCAGTGGGAAATAATTATACCCCCGCAAACGAAGTTTAGGGGGTATATTGGTTTCACCTTGTCCATCTGTCCGACTGTCTGTCTGTCCGTCTGTCTGTAGACGCAACTTTGTCCCCACTATAGAATTTTTTACTACTGCATGGAACAGTCTGAAAATTTGTACATGTGTTGATCACCATCTGAAGATGTGCACCTGCATTTTTTTTTAATATCAGACAAGATTTAATGATTTTATGAAGTTTTCATTTTCCTTATTCTATATATAGTACACTTGATGTTGAAAAGTAAGGGAGGTAATCCTTACAGATTTTATTAATTAATAAATAGTATTAAAACACTCTATAAATACATCCAGATAGAGTTTTTTTGTCTTTATGTCTTAACTAAATTTATTTTTTATAAGTATTCTATCAACTGAAAATGCAAAATTTTTGTTTGTCAATGTTAAATTCTTAGGAGCTAATAAGAACATCTAAGACAAATGTGGCTGGATTCATTTGTCCCAAGGGGACCATTATCTGAACCATGATTAAGATGAAGCATGTGTTTAGGGAAAATTGATAATCTGTAAAATGGGCCGGCGGTGGTTTTGGGGCTATTTTAAAACTATTTTATGTAAACCAAAAGTTTTTATCATTATTAGGAAATAAATGATATCATTATTAATAAGGAAGTTAACTATTTTTAAAAGTTGTTTACATTTATTAGTCAAGTAAATTGATAAAGTTACCCTATTGGGCATTGATTTAAATGACATTCAAAATTACTGATATGATTGTAGTTTTTTGGCAATTTTGAAATTGTTTGTAATATTAAATTTTCTTTTTTACATAGTATGGTAATTATTGTAATGTTTGGGGAGTTTATTAAATTTAACAAGCTCATCAAAGAAAATCATAGTCCTATGGGATCAATTTTCTGATATGGAGTTCCATTGTACCACAGGAGAAAGTGGGGAAAATTTGAAACAAATAATTGCAATTTTCAAGAATTTTATTAGAAAGATATTCAAGGTTTTATTAACAGAAGAGCGTTGGTTTTTTTTTTAAACAATTACAATTCTAGAACTTTTTTTATTTGTATGTGTTCCAAACCTTTATTATTCAATTTAATTATTTGTCCCATTTGAAATTAGCCTTGCAGGGGTATTAGTCCCATTAGGACAGTTCTAGTTTAATTTCATGAATCTGATTTCATGAAGCAGTGTACCTAAATTGTGAAATTCATGCCCCCTGTATCATAGGTTCTGGTCGTTAGGCTAGGGTGGGAAATTCATGACCATATAGTGAAAATGTATTTAATCTTAGAAATCCTTTGTCTCTTTATCCTCAGCATGGGGAGATCAATTGAATAAATTGTAATGATATTCATAAAACCCTCTACCTAAATTGTAAAATTCATTGACTCTAGCCAGCTAGGGGTTAAGGAGCCTTGAGTAGGGCCAATATAAAACATTTGTTTTTTTCGCTGAGAGTCAGAGAGTGTTTAATTGATGAAATCTTCAAGAGAAATAAACAAATTAGTCCCAACTCTCATTATCAAGTTTTTGAATTGTTTAAAAATCTATTGCAAAGGAGTTTATTTTTTTCATGTGCACTTCCTCAAATACTAGGGTGATTGGGTTTCCCACATGGATAATAATTATTTTCCTCATCAAACTACTACATTCAACGTACTGTACATGAACAAATCAATTTCAATACTCGAGGCTTAAGAATCTTTCACATTGGAGGAACAAAAAATGATTTCTCCCAGGCAATTAAAAAAAAAATTGCAAGGTCAGCTAAATATCGTATAATTAAACTCTTTTTAATCCATTTTTTTTTTCAGAAGACAACAACAAGCCAACACAGTACTTATTATTGTAGCTATTTTTATAATGGCTACTGTCATTGGGCTGATTATGATTATCATGTGTCGATTTAAACCTTGGAAATCAGCAAGGTTTTGTGTCCATCATCAGAGAAAAGGTAATTAGATCATTTGAATTTAACATGAGTTGTCTAGGTTAATTGGCTTCAAAGTAAATAAAAAAAGGTGTTCAGGTCACTCATTGCATCAAAATTTGCACATTTTAGCTCACCTGAGCTGAAAGCTCAAGTGAGCTTTTCTAATCACTTTGTGTCCAATGTTTGTCTTTCTGTCTGTCTGTCTGTCCATCTGTCTGTCTGTCTGCCCATCTGCCCGTTTGTCTGTCTGTCTGTAAACTTTTTACATTTTTTATTCTTCTCCAGAACCACTTGGCCAATTTCAACCAAACTTCGCACAAAACATCATTGGGTAAAGAGGATTCAAATTTATTAAAATGAAGGGCCACGCTTTTTTTCAAGGGGAGATAATTAGGATTTATTGAAAATTTATTGATTTTTATGGCGTCGAGCGAAGCTCGAAAGCCATCTAGGGATCGTACGTCCGGAAGTTGCATTTTTAGGGAGCCAAACAACTCAAATGAGTGCAAAGTTTTCGTATGTGTTTGAGGAAAAATAGATGACATACTTCAATTTCGAGCAGAACTGTACGTCAACAAAACAAGTTTGCAGATTCGAAATGGTTGCCGTCTTTAAAAATGTTCACATTTTATTGAAAACAATATGTCTCGGTTTCAGCGGATGAATACACGAGCACCGAGACACATGCGATAGCTGGGCTTACATACTCAATTTGGTTATGAAATGTACCAGCCTGCAAAATAGATTATTTTGTATCCATATCGAAAATTGACAATGCACAAATGTTTGATCTTGTAGAAACAAAACTTCCTAATCGAGCGATAAGTACATCTACAACCAAACCAACTAGTGAACTACTTTCACTTTGTAAACAACGTGAACGGGTGCTTTCTTTTATCTACCCCTGATCTTTTCGGCCCGTGTCATTTGGACCCTTGTGAATTTTAGATGAACTTGATGATAAGAGACAGAGTGGTTATCAGCAGTATAAAATTTATAGAATTAAACACAATCATAATTTTTTATTTATTTCCATATGAATAGAGAACAAAAATCCAAAAAAAAATTTAACTCCTAAGATATTTCTATAAACTTAAATTTTCAATTGAAATTCAAAACTATTTAAGAATTAGGTGAGCAAATTTGTAATGAATTGTAATTTTATTAGTTATGTGATAAAAAAAACATTTTCTTTTTTTTTTTAAAGTTGACTATTGAATTTTTTTTTAATTTTTTTATTTTTAAAGTTAAGATTGATTACTGATAATTTATGAAAAAAATACCAGCTTTTGAACTTGGTCATTTTTTGGCAAAATATTGCATATAGGGTACCCTCATTGTACGGATAAGTCCTCCTACAGTTTTCAAGATAAGAATTTGTTCTTTTGCAGATCAATTATACATATATCAGAGGTATGCATATTGCTAGGATTTTGATTTTCGATAATTTATGAAAAAATACCAGCTTTTGAACTTAGTCATTTTTTGGCAAAATATTGCATATAGGGTACCCTCATTGTACGTATAACTCCCACTACAGTTCTCAAGATAGGAAATTTTTCTTCTGCAGATCAGTTATATATATATATATATATATATATATATATATATATATATATATATATATATATATATATATATATATATATATATATATCAGAGGTGTGCATATTGCCAGGATTTTGGTTACTGATAATTTATGAAAAAAATGCCAGCTTTTGAAGTTAGTCAATTTTTAGCAAAATATTGCATATAGGGTAACCTCATTGTACGGATAACTATTCCTACAGTTTTATAGATAAAAAGTTGTTCTTTTGCAGATTAATTGTACATGTATCAGAGGTGTGCATATTTCTAGGATTTTTATTTCTGATTATTTATGAAAAAAATACCAGCTTTTGAACTAAGTCTTTTTTAGCAAAATATTGCATAGGGGTAGTACTCCATTTCACTGGATATGGGTTGACATGGATTATGGATACAGTTCGCATATAAAAAGGAAACCCGGTTTGCTGTCACATTGACAGCTTTTCGCTTGTTTAAAAAATTATTTAGGTTTTTACTCTTCAAATTAACTTTAACTCGACGCCATTGTGGCCCTTCAGGCCTTTGATTTTTTTTTGGTTGGAGCCACAATGGGGAGTTGAAATTTACATTGAATATATGGAGTAATTCTTTAAAAATCTTATTCTCAGAAACCATTTAAGCCAGGAAAGCTGAAATTTACATGGAAGCATCCTGTACTGTGGATTTAAAGTTGCCATACTAGTATATATACAGGGTATATATACTAGTAGCAAAGCTTGGCATATTGAGGTTGATAAGTCGTGCAATGATAATAAAACATTGCAAGATTACATGAGACATGTTGAGCAACAGTCTCACGATCGCAAAACAGTCGCATTAACACAGCAATTTATCTTACGAACTTAATAAATAGTGAATCACTCTTGCGAGTACACCAAACGTTCATACTTGTTTGTTCATTGGCCTCTCCACAGAGAGACTGAGTTTCTGTCTGCCCAAGGGGATGGGGGTTGTTTGAAATAAAACATGTATACATGTACTAATAACTTTGTTTTAGTTTATCAATGAAAACATACTCAAAAACCTATCTTGAAAGTTAACAAATATGGGAAAAGTATTTCTATTGGAGTCTTGCACCTTTTCAATATCAGGTCATGCACTCTTATTTTCTTTTAGTTTTTCACTAAAATTATAGGTTTCATAGTCCTTTTTGAAAGATTACAAGCAGGAAGGTGGTCATCATTACAATATAATAATTTTTCTATTTCAGAATGAAACTATTAAATGCATATGTAAATGAGTCACCTTGACAAGTTTGTGTATAACCAATGGTACTCGGGTGACCTTTAAGGCCTATTTGCCTCTTGTTATAGATACTGTAGTGTATTAATAAACTAATGAAAACCGTATGAAATTTCGTACATATGATTATCATTCAATTTTGTATCATATGGTATACAATATTGTGTCAAACCATACTACAATATCCAATATGAAAGATCATTAACAATGATTATGCCCGCCTTCGAAGAAGGGAGGGCATATTGCTTTGCTGCATGTTTGTCGGTCGGTCGGTCAGTCGGTTCACTAACAGTTTCCGTTCATTTTTTTCGCAGAGGATGAACATATTGAAATGAAATTTGGTATACAGGTTTATTATGATTTATATCTAGGTCAAGTTCAATATTGGGTATGATCGAGCAATTTTCGACAGAGTTATGGCCCTTGGACTTAGAAAAATTATAGTCATTTGCAGTTTCCGCTTATTTTCTTCACAGAGGATGAACATATTGAATTGCAATTTGGTATACAGGTTTATCATGATAATATCTAGGTCAAGTTCGATACTGAGTTCGATCGAGCAATTTTCGACAGAGTTATGGCCCTTGGATGTAAAAATAATTCCAGTTATTCGCAGTTTCCGCTCATTTTACTCGCAGAGGGTGAACATATTGATATGAAATTTGGTATACAGATTTATCTAAATAATGTCTAGGTCAACTTTGATTTTGGGTATGATAGAGTAATTCTCGACAGAGTTATGGCCATTGGACGTAGAAAAATTCCAGTAATTCGCAGTTTCCGCTCATTTTTTTTTCACAGAGGATAAACATATTGGAATGAAATTTGATATACAGGTTTATGATAATAACATCTAGGTTAAGTCCGATATTGGGTATGATCGAGCAATTTTCGACAGAGTTATGGCCCTTGGACGTAGACAAATTCTAGTTTTTTGCAGTTCCTGCTCATTTTCTTCGCAGAGGATGAACATACAGAAATGAAATTTTGTATACAGGTTTATCATGATAATATCTAGGTCAAGTTCGATACTGAGTTCGATCGAGCAATTTTCGACAGAGTTACGGCCCTTGGACGTAGAAAAATTCCAGTTATTCGCTGTTTCCGCTCATTTTTTTCGCAGAGTATAGACATATTGGAATGATATTTGATATACAGATTGATGATGATAAAATCTAGGTTAAGTTCAATATTGGGTATGATCGAGCAATTTTCGACAGAGTTATGGCCCCTGGACGTAGAACAATTCTAGTTTTTTACAGTTCCTGCTCATTTTCTTCGCAGAGGATGAACATACTGAAATGAAATTTTGTATCATGATAATATCTAGGTCAAGTTCAATACTGAGTTCGATCGAGCAATTTTCGATAGAGTTACGGCCCTTGGACGTAGAAAAATTCCACTTATTCGCAGTTTCCGCTCATTTTCTTCGCAGAGGGTGCACATATTGATATGAAATTTGGTATACAGATTTATCTAAATAATATCTAGGTCAACTTTGATTTTGGGTATGATAGAGCAATTTTCGACAGAGTTATACTCCTTGGGCTTATAAAAATTCCAGTTATTTGCAGTTTACGTTCATTTTCTTTGTGGATGTTTCCAAGGGAGGGGGGCATAAGTGTTTCACAAACATCTCTTGTTTTTATAAAGGTTGATAAAGGTGGTCTCGTAAAGGCGATGCATCATAAAGGAAATGCTTCGTCTTGTGATTACCTATGTTTATAAAATTTAGTTTCAGAAAATCATATTCCTTCTTTCAAAGTTCCTTTTAAGCTCTCCGACACTTAGTCAGGGAAAGTCTAATGCTATAATACTGCCGGTGTCCAGACCTGTTAAAAGTTTTTGAATCAGGTCCTGAATCTAAGTTATATGATAACTTAGTCCTATCTTTACCAAATGTGCACAGATGTCATGCATCTAATGATGCATTTACATGTACAACTGACGGACTTGAATGCAGAATCTAATTGCAAATTTGCGTGTCATATAATTATTCTTTACAAAGTTATATGAAACAATCAGAAAATACACACAATTATTTTGACTAACAAATGAAATCTTAAATTATCATAGCACTGCCAAAATGTTTGAGTTGAAAAAAATCCGATGAATTAAGTCCGAGTTTCCTCTGTTTTCTATAGGTCCATTTCTGTTTGGCCATAATTCATTAACATAGTAAAAATATGGAATGATACGTCAATAATAATTTTTATTAAAATTAATAATTGTGATAAAAACAAAGAAGAAGGTACAGTTTCTGTCAATATTAGCATTTAAATTCAAAAGTTGTTTAAATTTCATACAAATACACATATTATATCATCTTCAACATGTGTGCATATAAACTACAAAGTTATAAACTTTTATCTTGTGTCATAAAGTAATGATGACTTCAACATTTTGGAATATTTCTAACATTTGGTGAAAAATGATGAAAAATGGCACATTTGCTCGTTATATTTTTGAAGAGGAGAATGCGTCCGCAGCTGCTGCCCACAACGAAATTAATAAATCGTAAGTGATATCACATTATAAAGTTAGAATGCAAGTTTCATCATGGGCGACAGCTGCGGACATATTCTTTTATTTGAAAAACCACTAAGGAGCTGTTGTCTTTTGCTCAGTTTTATGAAACTTATGGGAAAATGCACTGTTTGTGACGTTACAATTAACCTTGCGAAAGTCTAATTGGTTAGCTTTCGATACAATATGTGATGGACTTGTACATGTATTACACTGAACACTTTCTTTGGTGGCTTAGGACTTGTACATGTATTACACTGAACACTTTCTTTGGTGGCTTAACATTTAAACAACTTACACAAATTAGTGTAGATTATGTAAGATTTAATTCATTTTTTTTTTAATTTGAGACAATTTGGTATCATATAGATTTAAGTTTTGGTAAATTTTTCTAATTAAAATATTGACTAGTATATACATAACTTTTTTTTTTGTAGAATCCCATGAAAAAAATACAATTTGTGAGGAAGAAGAAATGAAAAATCTGTGCAATATTGATGAAATAATGACTAATACAAGTATGTGCCAATCATTACCACATTAATTAAAAAAATCTCTTTTATCTAAACCTTTTTATTTTCATGCTAGGTATTGTCTTAGTTTATTTTTAAAAAGGACACTTGATTTTGTTTCGATATAACACCCCTCCTACCTTTTCTAACCTGAGTTGAATGTCAATGACCATAAAAAGGACCATTGTGTTTTAAACTTAATAATAATTTATTGATCGTCCAAGAGAAAAAACTAACTATTTACAGTGTTTTCATTAACATTAATACGTTTGCTTAAGATTATAATCTACATTGCTTATATATGTACATGTATCACAACTAAACATTTACTCAGGTGGCTTAACATTTACACAACTTACACAAATTAGTGTAGATTAATAGATTTAGATTTAAGTCATTGTCTTATTTGATAGAAACTTATATATAGATAATATGTTTTGGTAACTATGTCTAATGAAAAAAGACTGTATAAAAAACCTGTTTCTGTTAATAGAATCCCATGATGAAGATACAATGCACAAAGAAAGTAAAGAAGAACTAGTGAATCTGTGCAAGGTTGAAGAAGAGATGACTGATAGAAGTATGTGCTAATCATAACCACAAACAACTTTCCTAACTATTGACATAAATATGAAAAATGTCAATGTTTTCTCAATGTTTTCTCTCTTATCTTAACCTTTTTATTATCATGTTAGATATTGTTTCAGTTTTTTTAAGAGAAAAAGGACTCTTGATTTTGTTTTAAAATATCCTTCATACATTTTCTAAATCTGAGTTGAGAGTTGATCCTGAATGCTAATGACCATACAAGGTACTGTTGTGTTTTAAACTTAATAATTTATTATTGGTCATCAAAAAAAAACCCAACTTTTTACTGTGTTTTCATAACATTAATACATTTGCTTAAGAATATAATCTACATAGCTTTGAACCGATAAATGTCGTTATCTTAATGGAATGCTCTAACATATTAGTAAGTAAAAATGGTCCTTTAGTTTCATTTTACGTGAGCTATTCATACAATGTATAGGATAGGAAAAACATCATTTGTGTGAATTTCATTCATACTAACGCATTGCAATATACATTTAATATATCAAATATCAATTTTGTCTATAACATTCTATATTTGAAGTATGAGTAGCTTAAATAATTTAGAAATGTGTTTGATAACCACAAAATAAGATCATCAAAATTCTAACGGTATAGCTAACTGGCTACATATAGACTGGATGTCGGTAGTCGTTAAGACGGTAGTCTTCACATTCGACACAAAACTGGCTTATATGAACTAATCAAAGCACATTTTCATTGTGCATTGTGACCCCCACCCCTCTTCTACCGCGCATCATGCCTCATCAGCAAAAGTTATTCTATCGTGCTGGATTTTTTTTAAGTAATCAATTTTTAATTGCAAGAATTAACTTTAAAATGGGTGTACTACACACTGCTCAATGCATTATCGCAGGCACGTAGCATCAGGGGGGCCAGGAGGGCCCCCCCACACTTTTTCTAGCAGCATTTTTTCTTAAATTTACATACAAAAAATTGAATGAACATGGAGTTGCCCCCCCCCCCCCCCAAACACACACACACTTTTCTGTGACCCTGTAAAAATTGAATTGAAAATAAGGAAATAAACAGTGAAAATGAAGTGAAATGTATACTTCTTCTTCTCCTCCTCCTCCACCACCCCCCCCCCCCCCCCCCCCCAATCCCCGACGGATTAGGTTTTTCAAGATTTTTGAAAGTAACACATTTTTTTTTTTATTATTTTTTTTTTTTTTGCTTGTCAAGATTTTTTTTTTGGATGAGTCTGCCCCCCCCCCCCCCCAAATTTCAAAAACAATGCTACGTGCCTGTATCGGAAGATTTCTCGCCACTCAAAAATTCATTTTTCTTTTCATTTGTTTACATATTGTTTTGACGCATTAATAACATGCTGTAGATCTCAATTAAGATACAATTTATCTATACTTGCTGATAAAAAGTCTGATAAATATATGTTAACATTCAATCCCTTGTGAAAAAAAATGTGGGAGTGTGTTATGGGTTGTAAACTAGAATGACCTTTTTCATTGAGGTATTAAATTATCCTGTATTCCTTAATTAATTTATCAAAAAATGTTAATTTATTTTTTATTGCGACTTTATTTCGCAATCAACTGCTGACAAACTGGTTCGCGACGACTAATGTTTGCGACCAAGCCTTATCCAGACCTGTATTGTTATAAAAACAATAGACAAATGATTGGTTCGCGGCGAGAAATATATGCGACGACAAGGCTGGCGCTATCCTCGCGAAAATTGTTCGCAGGCGAATCAAAGTTGCTTTACAGCAGTAGAATACAATGTTCATCAACTAGTTTGAGCGTTTCATCACACCTGAGCGCGGATCTTGATATTTAATATAAATTTTATCGGCCGTCAATGTCTTTGTGTTCGTATTAGAAAATATAAACATGGATACTGGTTAATTTCTTTAATTTCCTCAGGGCGTGGTTCGAAGGACTTTTTTGGGGGAAAATGGAAATATTTAAAGTTTATCTCAAATACACATTAGAATATGATTGTGGGAACTATGTTTTTAAGCCAGGATAATCATTGTAGCAATAATGACGTCTAGAATCTACCATTTTGTAGTGTCGTGTGATTATCAATAGTGTCGAGTTTTTCTCCGGTCTAATATAACATCATACTGTACCCTGTTCTGTAGGATTTATGAAACTATTTGACCTAGATACAGCAAGTGTACGAATAACGGATTGAACTTTCTCCTTTATTTCGGTTTGTCAATACAAAACATTTCTAACTTTTGTCTAGATGATATTTTAGAAGAGCAAAACATTTGTTTTCATGTCGCGCTAGCCAAATCGTCTCGCTTAAATTTCATTTGGTAAAAAAGCTTTTCATATTTCACTATAGAATGCTTTAAATTTTTTAATGTACAATTAATATAATTTTTTTCACACAGTCATGTAAGTAGCTCGTTTATCAATCAGAAACATGTTGACTTTAAGTATTAATTTAGCCAGATGATCAATCCTATCGGCAGACTTGTATTGTTAGAACTCGTAGCTAAATATTTTGCACGTTCTTAAAAACTGAACTGAACTGAACTTTATTTTTTTTACAACGATTGATAAGCAAGTTCTACAACTTATATTAATATCTCTCGTTGGCACGAATGTTAGCGCGAGGGGGTCATTGGTGTGGGAAGAAGCCGGAGTACCCGGAGAGAACCCACGTGTCCAAGCGGGCGACCACCATACCCTATCACATACCACTGAAATCTGAAATAAGATATCACATCAAATAATCAAGAACAACAGACCGATCGAAAGGTCACAACATGGGGACATTTGCAGCTGATATAGGAGTTCTTCTTTTACAATGCTAACGATAACTTTCATTACGTGCAATAAAACACGTCATGCTAAGGAAACGTTTTCTTTGAAACGTTGAACTTACAACATTTTGTTCATGTAAATAGGGCAAACATCATATTATGGCGTATGCTTTAAAATGTATCTGCGTTGTCCATTAGTACTTATTTTATGTTATAATAATTTCTATGTTGTTTAAAAAAAAAGAAAAAAAACATTAAGATAAAAAAAAAAAATTATGTGCGCTGCATCGTATTTTTTTTCAATATTAATTATGTATTATCGAACAATCTTTATGGAATGTTCACTACAACTTTTCTTTGCAGAGCATGTATCCCGCTGGTACTATATATAGTTCAATATTTAAAACTTTATAATTTTTTAATATCATGTTTGTCGTTTGTAAGTTTCTTCCACAAAAAAGAGAACAATCATTGATTATATTTCCGTAATTTACAGAAGATCCGTGCATCACTCAGAGATGAACAAGTTATCTCCCGTAACATCTTCGTGATGTCAAATGGGGGTCCGATTTTTAGTGTACATCCGCAGAAAAATTAGGGCGTTCGACGGAAAAAGAATAGTATATAACACTAAAGGAGACTTTGAAGTTTTGAATAACATAACTCTTATCAATGGGGAAATTCTTACATTTGAATAATCAAACAGAATGTCTACCCTTCGCTGGCGGTACTTTCTTCTTCCGTTTCTATGATTTTTGATTGGCGCCACTGACCGAACTGATCCAGCGTCATCAGTACCGGTGATACTTAATGCAAAGCTGTCGTCATATTGAGATACAAAGCGCCCACAGTCTTACAAACTCGATTTTTGTTCAGTATTACGATATTCTGCAATATAGTTACCCACCACTTGCTATCTTACAAGTTCTCGTAAGATAAATTCATTACGACAAATCGTAATTTAAGGTCTATATTATAGTATTTTGTAATATTACAACTTTAGTAATATTATTATTTTAACGAGAAATTGCAGCTGAAAACACGTGTGTGGATAACTTCAGATTTACCAATTGTATCGTTAGGAAATAACGTTAATTGTAACAGTTGAAATACATAAAAATCCCTTTCACATACCTAATTAATGTAATAATGAGCTTCCGGAAATTTAAGGGTCGAACAAAGCGGAATAATCTTATATCTTTTATTTGTACCACTCGGATTTTGATTGACAGTAATTGACACGTGCTGAAAACTACAAGATCTTCGCCCGACTACGATCATCATGGTATGCGGGGTAAAAGGGACTCTCTAAACGGAACACATCACTTTCACAATAAACTATTAATGGTTTACCAATTTCGGTTCATTTCATAATGAACAGACATAGATATGTGAAACCCTCAAGGGGCCTCACTTACAAAAACGAACTTAGGTTGTTGTCAACTCACAGGGGCTCGTCACGAAGTTTTTTCAACCTTTTATATCTACCATCTCTATACAATAAAATACACAAGGGAGGAATCAAAACTCGAAAAATTCGCTACCTCCCGATTTCGGTCGCCTCGTATTAATTCTTCTCGGACGTTAAACCTTGCACTCTAGGTATCATTAGATCGGGAAAGGACTATAGTTTTTAGGAATCTACTTGATATCAAGAAGCATATATATATATTACTCAGACTCAAGACATAATGCAAATAAAAAGCCGTGTATATTTTATGACAATACACAGCAGCATACTTTTTAAAGAAATTAATATTCAAAGTCAAGGCCAGCTTATCACATATTCGTATGAATGCTATTTTGATATAAAAATTCTGAAATAAAAGATGACTGTTCAATTAAGTGGTATCTTTTTATTTATAGTAAAGAGGCACATTGCACCTTCTGGACAAAGTTTTGTACAAGGTAATATACTTTTATTTAATTTTCTTTTATTTAAATGCTAACAGATGTTTATAAATGATCTGTATAGTTTTTAGAATTAGAATAGAAGACCTCGTTATTCATCAGTCTGTTCGATTATATCATTGTTTAGAACCCAAAACATCCTGTTTTAGTGCTCTTTCGCACGCCCCGAATTTGCCGAGATTTTACGATTTACTGTACCAGTTATCGGCTTCGTGATAATAACATAGTTAAATCCATGTACATGTTGATTTTATACTCTGCAAAATGTAATTTGAATTATGCCCCTTGTGGAGTCAGACTTAAGGTCAAATGGGTAATGAAACATAAACAAAACTCATAAAATAATTCGATTGTAATATCAAACGGTAGTACACAAAATCGTAGACTATTCAGTGCATAATTGTGCAATCAAACGTTCAACTGCTCTATGAATCTCTCAGAATTTAGTGCTTTTTTATTGTTTCTACATGTTATATGTAGTGATATCATAAGTCAAATAAAAAAAAAAGGGATATAAAAATGTATCATGAAGAGGTTATATTCTATTTTTAATTTATTTCGTCACTTCCGCCACTGGTGAAAGTCCAAAGATGTCAATCATCCGTAAACACTGATCGTTAAAGCTCATGTTTAAAACATTTTCAAGAAAGTTTTCTAGCAGACTTACTTTTCTTTATTCGAAAGAGACGACTGAATTAAAAAATCTTGGATAGTCGCGTGTTTTAACCCGAACTCTCAGTTTAGCCGATAACTGGTCCTAGCCGATAACTGGTACAGTACCAGTACACGCTAAATAAATAGATGAAGAGAACCATCCCTGTGATTGCCCAACTCTCTTTAAAAGCGTCAATTACTGAACATTTCATATTCCAGTTTCTTGAATAAAATCTAATTTGTGATTACTATCACTAGCAAACCAATGAGTCTTAAATGGTCCCCATAATTCACTTATATAATTGAAAATTTGTAACGACACACTGCATTCATCAGAATCTCTAAGTGGACTAATGAAATCTTCTTTTTCATTAAGAGACCTAGAAATCCAGTCCATTTCCAAATGAATACTATTGTCTAAACAATGCCTGTAAATATTCAAAGAAATATTTTGCAGATCATCTTCCATGCTACCCTTAGAAATAATGCCGACATGTTCTTATCATCAATAAACCATTTGACCCGTTTCCCTCGACTTTGTGATTTAAGTAAACCAAAACTCTCTGAACCGCAACCAACTCTCTCCAAGTTGAACTTCTCTCCATCTCCTCTGGACTCCACATTCCATGAGTAATTCCATGGGTAGAATAACATCAACACTAAAAACATGTTCACTAGCATCAGAAAATACAAACTTAAGGTATTCAATGTATAATGAAGGGATATTGAACAATTTTGAATCATTTTAAACTAGTTAAATATGTATTGCTAGATAACTATGAAAGTGAAATGAACCAAATTCACATGACTAACAACATATAAGGAGCTGGTCATTTCGCACTTTAATTTTTTATAAAGAGTTATCTCCCCTTGAAAAAAAGAAAATTTTAATTTCGTCAAAATATCTGCGGTAAATGATTCATTTTATTTCATATTTAAATAAAGAGAGTGTTTAAGCATGTATTTACCAGAAGAGTTTTAGGAATTTGAAGTTACTATTTACAATATCTTAATAAAACATACATTACCCATAGACTTCAAAGCAAAATTCAAGGTGTAATTGGTTGGACCATAATCAAAATTTTGAAATTTCCTATGGTGGAGTATTTTTTATTTAATTACACCTTCAAAATGATATCATGATTAAGAATTTTGGACCATTCATTTATAAGGTACAAAATGTGGTCGTTATACATCGAATACCTTAACACATGATGGTTGACACTTCAACTGCCTGATATTGATATCATAAATGTGTACATTTGTACATAACGTGTTTGTAATTGAAAATATTCAGTCCAAATCTAGCGCAATTGTTTGTGTGCTGTAAATTGTAGCTTTTTACTATGGGAGGCACTATAGCTCACAGGTCGTCCATCCGATTTTTTTTTAGACCGGTAGCTACTGACTTGCAGCTATTTGTTGCATTGTTAAGTTTTAACAAGCGTTGAATAGTACGTATATCGTAAGTCATGATCAGCAACCCCAAGTGGCCTCTGCCAAGCAAGTAATCATCTCATGGCTTGTTGACGTTGCACTGGTTGAGGGTGCGGTACCCGTACTTGAGTAGGATTGGTAACAAATCCGGATTTATTTTTTTATTTGCCTAAATCCGTTCACCTTGCACGAGCAAACCATCCATTATATAATCTCAATGTTTCTGGAAATGAACCACGGTAGGTGACCATTGAATTGTTATAGACATTATAACAAAGTGCATTCGACCTAAAACTAAAACTAGCGATTGTACAAAATAACAATGTAAAAAAGACACAATGAATGAATTCTTGAAAAATCAACAAATTCAGTACAGATAAAATATTGGAAATTTCAAATTAGGTTTTTAGTTGCAATGTTTCTTTGGCGTTTTAGTATATTCTAGATTAGTTACTGAAATTATTTTATAATCTGATTGTTACATAGATAACTGTTTTTGTTTTTGGCTTTTGCTAGTAGTTACAACAACCATTGTTTTTTTTCTTTAGAAGAAAGCAAAAAAGTAACAATTGTACCTGATGAAAACAACCCAGGTAAGAAGTTTATGATCAATATATTATTGTTTGTAAATTTGTATACAGCAAATTTTTCCGAGGTTGAAAAGTTATCAATAAAACAACACTGACATTATAATATTTTCTATGATGCTATATCATCTTTTTTCTCAGTCAGTGTATACGTTAATTGCACTTGTTATGTACATTTTGGTTACTAGTATTTGCAGGCTATAGTTACATGTAGTTACATGTGTACTTGCATTTTGTTTTAGCAAGTGACAAACGAATCATAGTTGACTTTTAAGATCTGATTTAAACTTCTATTGTTTTGTAGACCATTTATTAAAGCCGGAGGAAGACTCAGAGCAGGTTCGTTGTTATCTTTTTAAAAAAAAATCAAGATAAATTGAATTAAGATCTTCTTAAGGTCAATTGCTTTCCCTTGTGTGTGTGTGTGTGGGTGTTGCTTATTGACACAAAGAGTATTTTTTCTCATATGCTAACTTGCATCATAAGTAATTTTAACATTTTTATTTTAAAGGACTGCCAAACTTTACTCTCCGTTCTGGATGATGGAATTGAGAAACTTATGCTGATGCATTCGAAAGATGGCGATGAAGACAACCTGCCAAACCTTCACCATGACTATGGCGAACCCCAACTACCATTCTCAGAGGATACCATTGAGCTGGTAAAAGAAGACATTGCTACTGTGGAGAATTTTATTTCAGAATATTTCAAAAAATCAAAAAATAAAAGGAGTAAAATACGCAAGGAAAACGATTCTTTAACCTCTTCTACATATTAAATTATGGCATACAAAGTTATTGTGTATTCATTATGTCACTATATTTAACAATGATCTTGACACTTTTCAAAAGATGCTTTTTCCTGTATTTTATTTTATATAGGCTAAAAATTGATGTTTAGCTTTGAAACAGTAATACTATATAGATAAACATATACATGTATATATAAAATAACTATGCAATATGTGCCATGTCGGTCATTCGTCAACATGTGCAGTTTGTGGTGGTCATGTGTTAAACTTAGGAATGGTTTTCATCAATCACTTCAAAAAATCTTAGTATTTAACTCAATATCTTCTTTGAAGTTATTAACAAGTGAATTAATTTGTTGTGAAAATTGTATTTATTGTATGTGTTTGGTTTTTGTACATAAATGTGTATTTATTTGTTCTATTCTGCATTTATTCAATTGATATATCTGTATATTTGTACGAGTATTGCTATATTGATTGCTGTACTCAATAGTTCACTTTAGAAACATTCAGTTGTTTTATCTGAATTTAAAGCTGACATGAATTCTGAGAAGTGTTTGGTCACCATTGTATTAGTTTCTATTGTTTCTCAACTGCTACTGGAATATGTATACATGTATATATATAAAAAAAAGTTACCGGCTGCTTTCCGATCGAGGCATTCTGGATGCACGGACTTGAAATGCATGAACAAAACTGTTTAGTGATATGTTTAGAAAAATATATATAAAATGATACAATCAGTAAATTCTTAAAAAAGTAAAAAAGTAATAATTTCCCAAGTATCTGCATTATCTTACACAAATATATGTAGTGTTCTTCTTGTGTTACATCGCTTGTTCATCGAGTACGTTTGTCGTATATTCAGAATATGCGCAATGTCTACTTTACGTTGTAGATTCCGGCTTGTGGTTTGAGACGCCTCCATGTTGTGATGTATTATTTATCGAAATAAATAATACATCACATACAATTTTATAAATAGTTTCTTTCCCGAAATTGGCATCTAACAGCGTAGCAAAGTGTGTCAAAGAGATCACTACGGACCTGCAAGTTATGAGTTCGAATCTCGCTCGGGGATTTTAAAATGTTTACCTTTCCAATAACTTTTTTTTGTTAAATAATGTAAAATTTGAAAATCTTAAATCGGTACAAGTATTTTAATTAATATTTAAAAATATATTTTGATCCACATTAATATCGAGGGATGACCCATACCATCTTAAAAAACGATAGTGAATCCAACAATTGCCGTTTTTATCAATATCTATAAAAGCCAATCCGTTTCTGAAGTCCATGATTTCCTACAGTTTACGGTTTGTAAATGTGCGATGATATATAAGATGTATCTCGGCCTTATTTGGATGATGAAAAGCAATAAGTCTAACAGTAGAAATCAACAGCTAATGGTGGTTGTTTGAAAAAAAAAACAAAAAAAACAATGCCTATTGATGAATTTATGTCAGCGTTGAATATTCTTTGTGAATGAAGGTAGCTGTAAACATGACTTTGATGTTCAAACTTATGTCAAGTGCAGTAAGTTACGCAATCTACTTTATCTGGGTTTTGTAATGGTTCGAGGCGAACTTCTAATACCTACATGTATTGATTCCTTCTTTCGAAATAACAGTTTTTTAAGTAAATTAATTAATAGTCTGAATGAAACGAATTTGTCTGAGCAGACCTTTTATTTTTCTTTGAAACCCTGAAAAATAACGAATCAATTCAACTTCTTTCAATGCTGATTAAAGGGTTTTAACAAACCTCGTTTGTAAACCTTTACATGTCGTTTCTAATGATAACATTGAGTTGGAGGAACCATATAGTCTTAATGTTAACTCTGTACACTCGAAGTACAGTACTTTAGAATGGTATATTGCCATTGTGCATATTGATGTACGAGGATAGATCTTTCATTTAATGCTTTTGTTGACCTTGATTATGGTTCCTGGGAGAAACACTGTCACTATTCTTATGTTTGAAACGATAAAATAACATTGAGTGTCCCAAAAATGCTTTTGGCACTTTTGTTTCATTCTAATTCGCCCGATATTTTTAAGCTTATTTCTGCTCGGAAATGTACCGGTGATGAGTTAATTGTGTTAAATATACTTGTATTGCATTTTTTGTCTATAATTCATGATGTAAAAGGAGTGCATTGATAATGTTTACTTCTAAAATTTTCGTGTTTTACGTGACAAAATACTTGTTGTATTTTATAATTTGAAAATCTACTTGTGAATAAAAGGTCAAATCTAACATTCGACTTATAAACGTGTTTGTTTTATTTTACTAATTTGGTAATGACAACATCTTCAAAATCAGCGAATAAAAAAAAGTAAAGTACTGAATTTTCCTTTAAGAAACGAACACTGCATGTCAGTTTAATTATCCTACATACTGACATACCAGTCATTATTCTGTATATGAAACAGGTCCAGTACAATCTCTTGATTTAGCTATATAGCTTGAATAAGCTTTATAGCTATTCAGAGTAGCTTGATTTAGCTATTTTGTCATACATATCTCTTAAATTCGTATTTTTCCTGCATGTATAAAAATTCGTATTCTAGTGCATTGATAGTTTTCACCTTTGAACTGCTCTGTAAACGGAGCATGTAAAGGTTGCTCATCAAGGTGTGTCTTCTTTATAGACTTTGCACTTAAAGTTCTAAAAAGTGTGGGACAGTTATTTCATGACCACACAGTTACTTCTTAAATTAAATATAAAGGAGGCCAGTTATGGAAAACAAGATAATTGATTGGTAATAATTTATCACAATGAAAACAAATCATTCTTATCCACGCCTCCATGCACACAACGTGGTGGACAGCTACCCAATCAATGGAAGTATATTTTTTGCTTAACAGTGTTTAAAAGCTGCAATGTAAAAACTGACTTAAAATAAAGTTGTTTTTTAATGGTCAGTGGAACAAATATAGGTAGATAGTTAATTGCGAATTTTTGTATCTTTCTTATACTAAACATTTTGGTGAAAACTGCATATAAATAGCTTTATCAAGCTATTGAATCTATATAGCTAAATCAAGAGATTGTACTGGACCTGTTAAAATACATTTTTTTTGCATATGACATTTATATTGTAACGGGGAAGGGGAGGGGGGCAAAAATATCATTATAAGATATTTTAGAATACCGTTTCTGTTGGCAATTATTACAATCGCTGAAAAAAGTAAAAAGAATTTAAGCAAAACCCCCCCCCCCAAAAATCGTGTGTAATTGAAATATATAACAAACTAATTATTTATCTATTAATGTATTGTTTAAAAACCTTTGTACATTTCACTGTATTTGAATCCTTGAAGACAACATGATTTATTATTAACGCATTATGTTCATTTTATCTCTGACTACCGCTACAATAGTTGTCGATTTCTACTGTTACGCTCATCGCTACTGACCCCTTTATTAATCCGAGAGCACAATTCATGCTTCATGACATTTAGGTATTCTACTTAAAAACCCATTTATTTCTGATAGGAGAACATTAATAAAACAAGCATGTATTTTTAGTGGGGGCCATCTTAAAATATTAAAATACACACAATTTTGCTATTTATTGAGAGCAATACCAATTTAGATTAGTTTTGCTTTTATTCATGAATTCATTCAAAAAAATAAGGAAAATGTTTACAAGGATAGATTTAATCTTTCTTTATTTAAAATTTCAATGGCATAACGTTTCTACTTTTTTAAGTCTTTCCACCCATTCAGGTGAAAGATATCTTGTTTTCTTTATGTTTCTTGTTATCTTGTTATCGCTACTCCTCTGAAACTATTAGAGATAGAGACTTGGAACTTTTACCAATGTCTTTAGTACAATTAAAAGGTTCTTCATTTATTCATACCGAAAGGGTCTGAGGCCTCCTTCTAGTAGTTATTGCCCCTGAAAGTATTTAAACTTCCACAAAATCACTTCCAACTTTTTTTATAACTTATCATAGAGACTTCGGACCACTTGATATGGAAGCGTCTACCTTAGCCAAACAAAATGACATAAAGGTCAAAGGTCATTTGGAAATCTGTTAATCAACGAGTTTTTAGATCTCTTTTGTTTAGGGTGCTAAAGAAAAACTTTCTCATGGTGTAGTAGGACACCGTAAGTTTTCTAAAAATATAGCCCCTTGGCTCACACTTTTGAATAATTACAGAGTTATTTCTACTACTATACTAAATACTTGTTATCGCTCCTCCTCTTAAACCATTAGAGATAGAGACTTGGAACTTTTACCAATGTATTTCGTACACGTGTAGGGTTCTTCAATCTATTTATACCGAAAGGATCTGAGGCCCCCTTATAGCAGTTATTGCCCCTGAAAGCATTAAAACTTCGATAAAATGACTTCCAACTTTTTTACTATTTTACACAGAGCGTTCGAACAATTTGGGACAGAAGCGTCTACCTTGGCCAAACAAAATGATATAAAGGTCAAAGGTCAATGCCATTTGGAAAGCTATTAATTAATGTTCATATCATTTGAAATACAGAATTATAGTAAGGGTTTCAAAAGCTTGCTGGATTGCGCAATAAGGTATCCACCTGGGTCAGCCAGGTATCACATCAAGTCCTGTGGTTACTCAAGTGGAACTTGTTTTTACAGTCAACCCATTCATTTTGTACAGGCAGCTAGCCTCCAGAACACTCTCTTCTATTGTTAGGTTTACTGTTTATATGATTGTGTAAAGAATATTCACTTTCCCAGTTATGTTCATAGTAAGTGGAAAAAAATTCAGAAAAATAATTTAATAAATGTTTACAATATACACAACATGGAATTTTTAAAGAAATGGCTTGACAATAAACAAAAAATATCTTTAAAATCATTGATCATTTTATGGCTTTGTGGTTTTCCCATTTTATAGTACAACGTGTATCACAGGTATAATAATTATTTTGTATACCTTATTGAGCAACATAGCGATTCATTAAAGTGGAAAGACCTCTAATTGTTCGAGAACAACTAGACAACTAGTCTTTTGTGTCATTTCTTATAACGTACTTCTACAAAGCTTCAAATATCATACCGTTATAAAAAGCGCAATGGCAAACGCTCCCCTACCGCACAACGGAAAGATCGTTTAAACATAAAAAAAAAATCCTTTAAAAATCGAAATATTTTTTTCTGTATTTTGTTTATTGTGTTCAATTTCATAAATGATATCCAAATGTTTTTAAAAATACATATACTATAAAGTATCAGTATGTTGTTTTACGTTGGATACATAAAACTAAAAATTATTGAATTCTTTAACGTGTTTCTAGCTCTACGTGTCGTCCTAAGCTTGATTAAACAAACCTCTTGACTGAATGTTATATATCCGGAATACATGCATTACACTTACCAAGTAAACATTTATTATTGTTTGATTATTCCTCCAACAAAAGACATCACATTTGTTTGGATGTAATTTTGAAAAACTATCGTCCGGTGAGTAATTTAAGTTACCTCTCAAAAATTGTCGAAAAGTGTGCTTTAAACCAGTTTATGAAATTTCTCGAATCGAATAAGCTACTACCGGATTATCAAAGTGCATATAGAAGGGGATTCAGTACCAAAACAGCTCTACTAAAATTATCATCAGATATTCTGTGGAAAATGGAGAGGCAGGAAGTCACCGCCTTAGTCGCATTAGATCTTTCAGCTGCATTCGATACGGTTGACCATTCCATTCTTAGTAAAGTATTACAAATTACCTTCGGAGTGTCCGAGTCAGCACTTGATTGGTTTCAATCGTACCTTTCCTCAAGGAGGGCGGAAGTGCATATTAAAACGTCTAAATCTCAGCCTAGATGCCTGGACTGTTCAGTCCCACAAAGCAGTATATGTGGACCTGTGCTCTACACTGCATACGCAAGTACTCTACAACAGTTTATCAAAGACTCCGGGGTCTTAGAACTAGGTTATGCCGATGGCCACTCCGCATATGATAGTTTCAATCCAAAGGCAATCGCAGATGAAAAACGTGTAATAACAAATTTAGAGAACGTCTTAGTTAATATCAATGACTGGATGAATCTAAACAGGCTGAAACTTAACCCAAGTAAAACTGAATTTGTGTTATTTGGAAGTCCGCAGATGCTATCTTTGTCTTCTTCCACTTCCATTAATGTTGTGGGTGCTAGTGTAAATTCATCTGTGTGTATCAAGTATCTCGGTTGTTATCTAGATGAACATTTAACGTTCAAGAAATTTGTCAGCGAAAAAGGCAAAACGATATCCTTGAATTTGTTTTTGATCAATAATATTCGCCAATACCTTACTGTCGACTCCTGCAAGCAAATAGTACAGTCCTTAGTTACTAGCCATCTGGACTATGCCAACAGTGTCCTGTACGGATTGCCGGAATGTAACATCAAAAGGTTGCAGTTATTGCAAAATCGCGCTGCTAAACTTGTGCTGAAGTGGAAGTCGACTGATAGCTCTACAGAAGCTCTTAAGCGATTACACTGGTTACCCGTCTATTTTCGAATTAGATTTAAAATCGCGTGTGTTGTTTATAAGTGCCTCAACGATAGTGAAAGCCCAGTATACCTCAGAGAAATGCTAAGTATACGAGAGTCACCATAGAGCATTCGCTCCATAAGTAGTGTCGCTAAAACACTAAATGTTAGTGTAAACCATAGTTTATTATGAATACGACGTACAACATATATACAATGATGCATATGTAACCCAGGCAGTAGACAGAACACCAGTGAGGGTCATACAATGTAATTATTCAATATATACGAAAAACCTGAAACATACAACATTGACTCATTTGACAATTATCTCAGAATACGGTACAATAACTTGGATAAAGATTATTTAATATATAGCATGGAATTGTTAAATTATAAACATAGAATATATTTATAAGTAATAGATTACACAAGAATTACCAGACACCGGCAGCTAATCGCAGACAAAGCTTGCGCTTAATCTTCATGCAGGTCTGTCCCCTCTCAAGGCAAGACAAAGTGTGCGCGGACCTGGTTAGTTAGGCGGGAAGATTGGTTAGTAGAAGTTAAATTTAGAATGTTGTCAGACAGGTCAAACGGGTAGTCGAATGGTCAAATAAAAATAAACAATTACACGTGGACAATCTCACCTGGAGATGTAAATAAAACACACACACATATTACGTTTACAAATAGACAAACATTATATATTAATTACTTACACTGGTTACATATTCCCCCCTTTTGTTTAAATGGCTCCTGACATTGTCTGAAATAAACAATTTATTTATTAATAAAATTCTATTGATCACCAAGCAATCATAACCACCATAGCACAAACACTAAATATCAGGGAACTTCATTCAAGAAAACCACCAGCTTGATATATAATACCCATCATCAGAACAAATAATCACTATTTACAAACATATATTTACATTCTACTGTGTTTTTCCATTAAATTCTGTGATCTTCAAATGCCTCTAAATGCAACAAGTAGTCAAAGGTCAAATTGACGAGTTTTATTATGACGTCACAAACGCTGAACGCTGCAAACTGCAACGTCACAAGCGAAAATCAAAGTTCACGCTTGTGGCTGTTACTGTGGCTCTTCCATTAATATTATCTTACCCTTAGAATAAGATAGGAATTTTAAGGCATGAATCACATTTGCAGACAAGGCAAGAAGTTGAAAAAATGTAAATATAAGCATTAAATCATGATTTTTTGAAGTATACACTCTCATAACTGCCGCGGTGTGTGCATACAAATTTTCATAACGCGCTAACGCGCGTTACTCAATTTGTATGCACACACAGCGGCAGTTATGAGAGTGTATACTTCAAAAAATCATGATTCAATGCTATAATACATAAACCTTAATCCAAACCAATTCCTCTAACTGAGACTTTCCCCAGATGACCAACATCCATGATCAACAACAAATGGATCAAGAAATGCACAATGCACCCATGACAACTTTACAGCTGAAACCAATCAATTCTCACATCAACAGCAATTTTCAAATAGCATTACTGCCTAAGGTTGCTTAAGTTGCATATTATATATTGGGGATTCAGTTAAACAACATTCAGTATGGATTAGGTACAAATTCAGTTTATTACCCTCAATTATAAACACAACCATATGACAACAATTATGACAATTAATATAAAAGATGGTTAAAATAACAAATCATTCACTTTCACTTTGTCTTTTCCACATAAAAACATTCTATTCACTACTTGTCTGTCCAATTCCCATACCAATCTGGTCTCCTCTTTTCTCTGCCTGATCGTCTAAGAGGCGGATTCTTTTCCCTTGTAGTTTTCGTCTCTTCATTCTCTTCGTTTTCTTCCTTAGCCATGTCCTTCAATTCTGTCAAATCCATATGGGTTGGAAGGCTAAAATTCTGTTCTGCTATCTTATTTGCTTCCATAGGATCGATGGAGGCTGGATGACTAAAATTCTGTTCTGCTATCTTATTCACTTCTGTAAGATCACTCGGATGTGACTGGTTAACATTCTGTAAAGGAAAAGATATATTTTTGGTTAAAGAACTTTCTTCCTCAGAAAAAATTGAACCCACATCCTCTGAATCATTGTTCCTATCAGTCGTACGAGTAACATATCTCATAATAGCCACATCAGAATCAGAATCTGATGAATTAGAAGACATCCGCTCTTCAATCACTGAACCACCAGATGTGCCTTTAGATCTCACTCTGTCATGCTTTTCTTTAGGCTGGGGCTTCTTCCCCTCTGAAAGATTGGGACAGGGTAACAACATGTTCCTATGCAATGTCCGCATTCTACTGCCCTCTGTTTTTACTTTATAAACTGGCAAATCAGGAATTTTCTCTTTCACAATATAAATTGGTTCATCCCACTTATCAGCCAATTTATTTTTTCCTTTTAACCCCACATTTCTGGTCAACACTTTGTCTCCCACTTCTAACCTTGCTTCACATATCTTAGCATCATACCTCTCCTTGTTCTTCTCTGCATACTTCTTTGCTTCAGCTGCTGCTATGTTGAAAGCTGTTTCCATTCTCATCTGTAACTTACCAACATAGTCGCTGTGATTCTTATGTTCCTCCTCATCAGGATTGATACCTAAACAAGAATCAATAGGAAGCCGTGGGTGCCACCCAAACATTAAAAAGTGTGGAGAATAACCTGTCGCGTCACTCTTTGTTGCATTGTACGCTTGGACTAAAGGAGCTACATGTGATTTCCAATCTGCTTTCTGTTCATGTTCCAATGTACCTAACATTTTTAGGAGGGTCTGGTTGAATCTTTCAGCTGATCCGTTACCCATTGGATGATACGGAGTGGTGCGAGTCTTTTTGATGCCTAACATTTTACACAGTTCCTTGATAACCTTAGACTCAAAGTTCCTGCCTTGATCACTATGCAGTTTTTCTGGAAATCCATAGTGCAGGAAAATTTTTTCATATAATGCCTTTGCTGTGACCGTGGCTCTTTGGTTGCGGCAAGGTATGGCCTGCGCAAAGCGTGTAAAATGATCAGTTATGATCAATATATCCTCTGTCCCCCCTTTGCTTTTCTCAAGACTTAAAAAGTCAATGCACACTAATTCCATAGGGTGTGTACTTTCAATTGGGACCAACACAGCAAAAGGCTTTGCTGGGGTTTTGCGCCTAATACATCTAGGGCAATCGTCTACCTTCTGACTAATTTCCCTTTCCAAACCTGGCCAAAAATACCTATGCTTAGCTAACCAAAGAGTCCTGTCCTTACCTGGATGACCGGTATCTGTATGGATTCCCTGAAAAACTACTTCTCTGTACACCTCTGGGATAACTAACTGATTCACCTCTCTGTCCTCAATTTTCGCATTCCTGTATAAAATCCCATCTTTAAGATGAAGTTTCCTCCATTCCCTACAAAATCTCTGGACGGGAAAAATCTCTCTCTTCACATTATTGGTAAATCTGTTGGGATAAAATCCTTGTTCAATAAGTCCTATCACTCTGGCTATCACCTTGTCCTTCCTCTGTTCTATTCTCCAATCTATATCACTTATGTGTTGAACATCTCCAGACTCCTCATAATTAGCTACAGAGTCAGCTCCTATACTATGACAGTATGGTACAGCACATAACACAGACTGGCAAATGGCCTTGACAGCATCGGAGAACAGCTCTGGCTGTCTGGCCATTCGAACCGCATCAGCATTCTGCCTACCGGGCCTGTAGGTTAAAGTAAAGTTATAACTTGCCAATGCAGCTACCCACCTTTGGCTTGTTGCATCTAACTTAGCTTTATGAAGCACATAGGTAAGAGGATTGTTATCAGTGACTACCTGGAAAGATGTTCCATATAGGTAATCATGAAATTTGTCACTGATCGCCCATTTGAGAGCCAGAAATTCCAACTTGTGGGCCGGATAATTCCTCTCACTTGGTCGTAATCCCCTACTGGCATATGCTATAACCTTTGTCTTACCGTCTTGCACTTGGTAAAGAACTGCCCCTAAACCAATACTACTAGCATCTGTATGCAAAGTAAATGGGAGTTTGTAATTTGCAAAACCAAGAATTGGAGGTTGGATAAGTTTCTGTTTAATAGCCTTAAATGCCTCATCCTCTTTATCAGACCACTTCCAGGGAACAGGTTTTACCTTGTTTGTGTATTTCTTCATCTGCTTGTTGGTCTCATGTCCTTTCTGAAGATCATTCAAAGGAGCAACTATCTTGGCAAAATGTGGGACAAATCGACGATAATAGCCGGCAAACCCCAAAAACTGTCTCAGCTGCTTGAGGTTTCTAGGTGCAGGCCACTCCTTCACAGCTGACAATTTCTCCGGGTCTGTCTCTATTCCCTTTTCTGAAATAATGTGTCCTAAATAAGTCACTGACTTTTAAACAATTCACATTTTGATGGTTAAAGCTTGAGACCATGTTCAATCAATTTGGAAAAAACATTTTTCAACCTTCCACAATGTTCCTCAAAAGAATTTGAAAAGATCAAAACATCATCCAAAAATATTAAACATTCTCGCAAATGCTTTTCGCCCATACACTTTTCCATGAGTCTCTGGAATGTGGCTGGTGCATTTGTGAGACCAAAACTCATTCTGTTACACTCGAAAAAGGCCAAGTTACCCACTGAAAATGCCGTTTTATGCTTGTCTCTCTCTTCTAACTCCACCTGCCAGTAGCCTGATCTTAGGTCAAGTTTGCTGAAAAATTTCGCGCCATAAAGGGTATCAATAATGTCATCGAAACGTGGCAACATGTAACAATCTTTTCGCGTTTTTGCATTCAACATTCTCATATCTAAACAAAACCGCAATGAACCGTCCGATTTCCGGCAAAGTACGACATTGGAGGAGTAATTACTATTTGACTCTCTTATCACTCCCGCATCTAACATTTCTTTAATATGTTGACGCACTTCGTCATACATACCAGGTGGTAGGCGGCGGTATGGTTGTTTAAATGGAGTATGGTCCTCTAAAGCAATTGAATGCTTAACTAAGTTAGTTTTTCCCAAGTCTAATGGACCTGTTGAGAATACATGACTATATTCCCTAAGGATGGACTTCACATACTCATATTGCTTGTCACTCAGTGCATTGGAATCAACTTTGACTCCTAACTCTATAGGGTCACACTGTAAAGTATTGGGTTGGGGTGCTTGTATGGGCGTAAGGTCATCTACCACCTTAACCTCTTGTAGACTACAAAGCACAGTACCACGTTTTATCGAAATAGGCTTTGCAGAGATGTTACATATCTTAACTTGTACACATGGTTTTGAAGTCAGAGTGGACAACTTTACTATTCTGGGGCACACCGTGAAAGTGGAATCACTATTACAGTTTTCAGTAACTACCGTCATATGATCTTTGACAGGAATACCCTTAGTAAACCCTTTGACCATTACTGATTCAATTGGTTCTACCATAATTGTCTTCTTAGACACAGACCGTACACAGTAAGATTGACATTTTAAGCCCTCAAATGCATTCTTCCATTGTTTGGGTATTTCACTGAGACTTTGAGTAGCATCACTTAAATCTCTACAGAGTCTTAGTACATTTGTACCTTTGATCATAGGACAGGTTTTGTTAAAGTTAGTGTCTGGTACAATTAACACAGGGACAGCTAAATTTATGTTCATAAATGGAATTGTTATACAGCACTCTTTTTAGCCCATGTACTTCAACAATGAACCATCTGCAATAGAGACTTCTAAACCCAAGCTTGTTAAATTTCTCATTTCAGGTTGGTTTTTCAATGAATTATAACCTGTTTTTGACAAAGTAGTAATCATTGACCCGCTGTCAATAAGTGTATTTACATTTTCACCTTCAACAACTATCTCTATTTCATTAGACTCACCTATTAACTCACACTTGTATGATTGGCCATGAAAATTGTCTTCGGTCCCTGGTCGGCCCTCATCAGAGACCTTCATGCGTTTGGGTTACTCGACTTTGTAGCTTGGTATCCTCTTTGCCCTTGATCCTGAACTTGATAATTTCTCTTATCAGAATAATTTCCTCTGAAATTTCCTCTGAAATTACCTCTTTGGTACCCTCTCCCTCTGGAACCTCTGTGGTAATTTGTCCTCTCTCCCTGTTCACACCTGTTATACTGGGTTCCTGGTCTTCCATCTAGCTTCTCTAAGATTTTGTTGAATTTGTCATCCATCTTACCTTCTAATCTTTGTTCTAATTCACCTATTTTCTTGTTCAACTTCTCTTCCAAGTCATCCTCGACTACTGACATCCCATATTGATGAACTGGTTTTCTGTCTTTAGAGTTTGAAATAAAAATCTCTCTCTCTCTACCCTTCTTATTTCTAATAAAAGCTTGTGATAATTTTTTATGGAATCATATTTGTGCCTTGTTTGACCTTTTAAATTCTCTGAACTGAGCGATGTCCAGAACTTGTGTCTAAGCAAATCATTCTTTGCAGTTCTTTCTAAATAACCATTATCAATTGCAGTCTGAAACCAAATGTTGTGACACACTCACCCGGTAATTGGAAAGCATTAAAAAATTCTTGCATAATCATACCGTTGGTTGAAATCTCACCAAACAAAACATCAAGCTTTGACAGAATTTGTTCAACAGTTGCTCTTTCCCCCAACGGTATGAGCATAGTTTTAGCAGTACCTCTCAATGATCTTCTTATACTTTGTATCAACAAGTTTGGTTTTATGTCAGGGTCACTTACTAAACATTGCACCTCAAAACGCCATTCTTTGTAAGACACATCCCCCTTCTGAGGAGGTTCATCACCTGAGAACTGTGGAATTCTAGGGACATTATTAGTGACTTCATAAACCTGAGTGGAAGTATTGTTCCCAAGATTGAAACCTGGATTACTATCTTTAATACCTGTTTTATTGGACATTTTCGGGATAGCACCTTTTTGTTTCATAACTTCTGGTTTTAAAGGCAAGTTAAATTCATGTTGAATTTCTTTAGGAACATAACGTTTTTGCTCTTTATTTTCACCCTCATTCAACTGACCCTTAGGTGTACTAACATTTGGTGGACCAGCAAAATCAAACCCATCTTCATCTGAAACACCTGCAAAGTTAAGTTTCAATTCAGTTCCAACTTAATCTTATCTGCTATTGACGTATTAGACATCCCAAAACTGAACCAAGGAAACACCTCTACTTTCAAAACAGCATATAAACAAAATCATCTACCCAGTAACAAAAATCAATGACCTTTAGGAAAAATAACACCTCAAATCAAAATTTGAATCAGTAGGAATTAATACCAAAAAACACAAACCCAGTTCTAATATTCAATCTCAACTCCTTGTTAAGACTGACCTTATATCAACAAAACCTGGATCCCTTATTGTCTAAGACCCTGTTTACATGAGCTTAAGTTGACAAAGATTTTTTTTTTTTTAGTACCTGTATGTATAAAACTTCCCTCTAAATCCTATTTACAATAAACTTATTTACAATAAACTAAGTAAAATTAAGAGAAAATGCACTCAAACATCATTCATTCGTGTACAGAGTACAGTAAGTCAGTGTCTACGTCCACTTGTCTTCTTGATACTGTAAGAAAATTGTTAGTAATTAGTGAGCTGCATGCTGGTTGGGATTTTTACAACTGCTGCCTCTAACTTTTCAACTATAATAAATACTCTGTAATAAAACTAATTAAACATAAACAAGTCTCATGAATTACATTTGCTAATCAGCTGTCGTCTATGTGATGAAACAATCACTGTATAAAAATGAATGTATAATACAGAACAGCTGACAATTAAGACCCCTTTATAAACAGTTTAAAAAATTGAACCTGGTGCACCAAAAAAAATACCTTAACTAACTTAAACTACCTTAACTACTCAAACTAACTACATGAAACACAGTATTAGCTAAATTAAATTCACACAGAATATTTACATGTGTTTTCTAAAAATAGAACAGTAATTCTGGGAAATCCCCTATTTAACTCGAAGCTTCGTCAGATAAACAAACTTTGTGTAGGCCTACTAACATGAAACGACAAACAAACAATGTGTTTCACACGAACGCACACCACATTCAGCTGAAAAACTTTGTACAGTACCTTCTATCACTTCTTTGAATCAATCCACGTTGTCTGAAGTTGCCGGGTGTTTGTTTCTTGCGCGCAATCCGGAATATGAATTCGGAACTCCTCGGCTACGTACATAGACTTCACAGGATCCGGGCCTCGAGGTGGCTTCACGCTCCCCAATCGGTTTTCTTATCCAACATGAATGAAACAAATTTCATATCTATAAATTTACACTTGTTGAATAGCTGTATCCACCAGAAATACGTATTACCACTGTGCACAGTATGTCCTGTAGAGTTGGATAGGAATATTGGCTCTCTGGCTCGCTCCTTCCGTCTCAGTTTATCGCCGGCCGGCTAATAAGGACAATCTTGAAAAATGTGGATCTTCCGTAGTGTCTGGTTTTTCAAAATTTTACGTGAGCGCCATTTGTAACCCAGGCAGTAGACAGAACACCAGTGAGGGTCATACAATGTATTTATTCAATATATACGAAAAACCTGAAACATACAACATTGACTCATTTGACAATTATCTCAGAATACGGTACAATAACTTGGATAAAGATTATTTAATATATAGCATGGAATTGTTAAATTATAAACATAGAATATATTTATAAGTAATAAATTACACAAGAATTACCAGACACCGGCAGCTAATCGCATACAAAGCTTGCGCTTAATCTTCATGCAGGTTTGTCCCCTCTCAAGGCAAGACAAAGTGTGCGCGGGCCTGGTTAGTTAGGCGGGAAGATTGGTTAGTAGAAGTTAAATTTAGAATGTTGTCAGACAGGTCAAACGGGTAGTCGAATGGTCAAATAAAAATAAACAATTACACGTGGACAATCTCACCTGGAGATGTAAATAAAACACACACACATGCACACAGAAACAATTACGTTTACAAATAGACAAACATTATATATTAATTACTTACACTGGTTACACATAATTAGGCAAGGATTCGGAAACAAGTAAACACTTATATTAATCCGTTTCCTTAAATATAATTTACAAATTATAAATCACTGAAGTGCCCAGGTTGGAATGTCTTTGTAATCACGTTTACGAAAAATTTACGTCTAAACAAACAATGTGTATGAAAAAAATATGTTATGGGAAAAAACAAGATTCAGGGTGAGTAAGAAAATAGAAAAGATGTAGGATGTGTGAGAAATGTTTATGTTTGAAAACGTTTTGATGCTGAAATAAATTTGTGAACTGCTTTGAAAATTGTTTCATTATTTGCTAATGAAAGATTTGTATCCCCATATAGTAATATGTAGACGTCAGTTTGGAAAGGTATAGTATCCAGGTGCAACATTCTTGCATTGGTATATAGGGGCATTCAAGAAGATAGTGTTCGTTAGTTTCGGGTTTACCGCATGTGCAGAGTGGGTTATTAACTACTAGTATATTGCGACTGAAAAGGTGATGTTTTAAAGTGCTGCATTTTAGTCTAAGCCTGGTATGAAGAATGTTCTCTACGGTGACCGAAATAATAGTAGTTGTGAATTATGTTTTCGGTATGCAGTATGCGCTTTTTAAGTTTGATAGCGAAGGATTTTGTTTCGTGGCAGAAGAGAGATTATTCCAGAGTTTGGTTGTTGATGAAAGAAATGAGTTTTGGTAGTACATTGCACTACTGGCTCTAAAACCCCTGTCCGTATGAAAATCCCCTGTCTTCCCCTGTCACCCCATGTGTTTTCACTGTCATCCCCTGTACATCCCCTGTGTGCCACTGTACAGAGCCCCTGTATACCCTGTCATCCCCTGTGCGCCCCTGTACACACTCCCTATGTGCCACTGTAAGCCCCTGTCACCCCCTGTACGCCCCTGTTATCCCCCTGTAAGCCACTGTATACCCCTGTGCATGCCCCTGACATCCCCTGTACGGCTTTTGACTGGGTTTTTTTATCAATATCATTTTCTTAATTCAACTATTGAAATCACATGTTATATTTTGAGCTATAAGTCAATATTTGCACAAAAACAGACATAAAAATGCAACATAGAGTTAATTATTCAGTTTTTAAAACTGTCTACAGATATATGTACACTTTACTTATGAATATCTTAAGCTTATGAATCATATGATTCTTGGTAATAAACAACACACTAGAAACTAAGATCAAGCGCGGCACATGGTTTTGTATATATCTAAACATATAGATGCGCACTAAAACCAATAAATCAGTCAGAATATAGAATTTATAATCAGCTATGTAACGATAGAGTACACCTTTAGTAATTTCCCGTGAATAGCAAAATAAAGCTTCAATAGCTTATATAAGTTTGTCTAATAATTCAAATATTTTAGTATGTTTATTCAATACGTTTTTTGACCGGCTTATTGGACTCTTGAATTGAATTTAAACTGATGTTTTAATCTCATCATCAATGTCATTAATTTCCAAAATCTAATTGTCATACCTCTTTTTACTGCATAGTGGAAGATATCAAAGATAATTTAATTAATTGCCAGTGAAAAAAAATCAGCTGCAAAGGTCAGAAAATGTAAATGTGTTTTCTATACATGTAGTAGGTTTTATAGATATTGGGATATTTTAAAAAACCTGAGAGAGAGAGAGAGAGAGAGAGAGAGAGAAAGTTTGCATTGACTTAAATTTGTTAGTTATATAGTTTACCCGGGAATTAATTCCTAAGTAAACATGCAATCCTAATTTTTATTACCTATTCTTTATCATTCCGCAGCCCTGGTCAGAACATACACAACATAAATGTAAATGTAGAACTAGTGTTTTCTATACATGTAGCCTATGGAGTTGAGATGAGAGAGAGAGAGAGAGAGTGAGAGAGAGAGAGAGAGAGAGAGAGAGAGAGAGAGATTGCATTAATTTTTAATTAAATGTTACTAATAGTTTAACCGGGAATTAATTTCTTAATAAGGAAACATGCAATCCTTATTAGCTTTCATAACCAATTTTCTATAATATTTAGATTAACTAAGAGCTGTCAAATTGATTTTTAATTCATCAATGTTTTATACTATTTATACTATTCGAGATCAGTTGATCAAAAAACTTGAAGACACGTAATTAACAACTAGCTGATTGAAGCTACAGTTTTCAAAGAAGATGATGTTGACATTATTTCACTCGGTCAGTGATTATATAATAGCTACTGTACACAGCCCTTCTTGACAATTTGCAGTTCACAGTAGCGAGATAGGGAAAAAGAGATGATAGACACACGTGTACACGTATATATACACACACTTCCTCAGATCTGAATATTGGTCAGCGGTTATATAATAGCCATATCCTGTATACAGCCCTTCTTGACAATTTGCAGTGCACGGTAGCGAGACTGGGTACAATGAGGTGACAGACACACGTGTACTGGTATATACACACACGTCCTCAGGTCTGGATGCTCGGTAATGCTACACACAAATGCAATATGTTGTTTAAACACCCCTTATGACTTTTTCCCAGTCGCTCAAGTAAAGAAACAAGAAATTGAAAATTTCAATTTTTCAGTTCTGAGAATTTCAAACATGAAAAGATTGAAGAGTTTTAAATTCAGAACATTTTTTGGCACAGTGATATGAATTAAAACTGTATATTGCTCTTTTATATTTTTCATATGAAATAAAATTTAACTAAATGCCTGATATTGTTCTGATCCGAAATCCGGACCATTGTTTAATATAATGCATGTGTGTATAATCAAATGGTACCCCGTTACTGGCATTTGCATACAGTCATGCATCAAATCATCCATTAGCGGTATCATTGCTCTACAGTGTATATGCATGTGGACAATTCTATACAATAATGCATATATAAATAACTAAACTGGAAAATGCACACTAGCTGATAGAAGTTAAAAGTGTCAATGGACCGGTCTAATCCCCCTTTCCGAAAAAAATCAACTCTCTCTCTCTCTCTCTCTCTCTCTCTCTCTCTCTCTCTCTCTCTCTCTCTCTCTGTCTCTCTCTCTCTCTCATGATTTATAAAAAACAATACTGACAGCAATTATCAGCGATTTACATGAACTTCATAAAGGCTGTTTAATTCTATGCATCATTACACTGGTCAAAACAGTCAAAATATAGGTGATCATTTCATCATTTCGATCGGTGTGTGGTTATCTGCACCTACTGATCATGTTGTGTTATTATGCGCTTTATCTCAGTCAGGTTACATGGCACAGACCAGTGCAGATTTCACGCACTCCTCCACTTATTTTTCTTTTTTTTTCTTTCTATTTTATTTTTACAAATTACAGAACATGGTCATTTGTTTAAATGCATGTAATAAAATAAGCGGTTTATCGGTATACAAATATATCTTGATTTGTGTCAATGTTAAGTCAAAATATATTGCCCTCTATAAAATGCAAAGAAAAACAAGCACCATCTAAAACATGAATGCTATATGTAAATTTTTATAAATCCAAATTAATTAAAAGCTATTTATTTACTTAGCAAGCAGTAAAATGCCGTACAGGGGATGGCAGGGGCATGCACAGGGACAGACAGTGGCTTACAGGGGATGACAGTGGCTTACAGGGGATGACAGGGGCGTACAGGGGGTGACAGGGGCTTACAGTGGCACACAGGGCCGGGTTGTATACAGGGGCGCACAGGGGATGACAGGGTATACAGGGGCTCTGTACAGTGGCACACAGGGGATATACAGGGGATGACAGTGAAAACACAGGGGGTGACAGGGGACGACAGGGGATTCTCATACGGACAGGGGTTTTTAGAGCCAGTAGTGAATTAGTTGGTTTTTGAAATATGCTATCGAAATACATAGTGTATTTTAAAGTTAAAAATTAACATGGAAACTAAAAAAAAAACAATTAAAATTGTACATGAAGATATTATGTATTTGATAAAGAGGACACATCCTGCAGATATGCTGATAAGTACATCAAAACAATTGCTTACAAATATTATCTTTTACACTGGTGCCATGATCTCAATTTGATAATTATTCTGTGTTCGTAATTTGACATATCCTTCTGAATGCAGCACATTTCATAAATTTATATGTATTGTATGTTATTTAGAATTGTTGATGCTCCAAAATTGCTTGTTTTCTTTTATTGCATATCAATAAAAATATTTATAAAAGTCGTCTTTTTAATCGTAAATATATGTCAATACACATCCAGCTGAAACATGTTATATACCAGCTTGACATATATAAATATTTGTTACTTAATCATGTATATCTTTAAATACTTGGTGTTTAATAAGACGATTCCTTTAAGAATATTATCTTTTGTAAATTTATGTTAATGTTTATTTGCTTATTATTTTTTTTTGTATTTGTTTTGTTAAATGATGAAAGTCTCAAATTACGCAATCTCTAAAAACGTTTAAGATTCTTACTGTCATACTAGATTTTTCAATGGAAACAATAATTCGTTTTTTTTTTCTTGTTTTTTTTTTTGGCCACATATTTTAAGTTAATCAAATTCTATATGGTAATGCATATGACAATGATCCTAATCAAATTTTTAACTTGAGCTTACATAAAAAAGAAAAGATTATCGATTTTAGATATGTGCTAAATACATGGTGATTTTTTAAAAACTGTTTACTGCCAAATTACTGGACAATATACACTCACAGTTAGTTAAATACACAACTATTAATAGTCGACATTGTTTAAATTGTTAAACATTGTACACTAGATTTAAAAAATATAGAAACCAAGCCAACTTAAAATTTCTGTAACTATCTATATCAATGCACAATATTAATGAGGTTAAAAAAAACCCTAAAATAATGGGTCTTTTTTTGCAAATTACTTAGGAAAATCGATTTCACTATTTAAAAACTTTTAGTACATTTTCGCCATATAATATCCCTATTCAAACGCAATAGTTTTTAACAGTTTAAAAAAAAAGTAAGTGGTCATCAGATCTTAGCACGCCTGTTGTTGTCAGAACTTTGACTGATGATTTTAGTGCAATCATCTTTCGCAGCTTTAATCTGACTTCCATTATCTGTATACATGCTATGGCTGTCCTTTGAGGTCATTGAAGATTTCCATTACTTGTATATATGTTATGGCTGTCCTTTAAATTCATTGATAATGTTTAATGCCTTTCAATTGTTTTCTTTCTCCCTTTAGACACGTAATAAATTGCGCCGTTAAAACTCTACCTTTGACCAGTAAACTTAATATTCCCTAAATGTATTCAAAACCAAAATATGGCTATCAAATTCTAATAATCCCTAACAGAAAGCCACATATTTCGTAAATTATTCGTTTTTATTAATCATCATTATTGTGAAATGATTCACGTTAATTTAATTTACTGAGTTATTGCGCTGTTGGAATTTCCCTTCATAATTACAAATAAAATTGATGACCGTTTCATGTACTACAGATAAACCTCTTTTCATACATGTACTAAGTTATTGTACCCCCACCCCCCCCCCCCAAAAAAAAAAAAAACCCAAAAAACAAATAGATAATAATGATAAATAAAGAAAAATTAAACTATTTCCGATTTCAATTGAGATGTTTACATTATAGTCAATACATAATATATTTTTTTTCAAAATCAAAGTGTTTATATATATAATTATGTTATACTTACGGATTCTTGGTCACATATATTGGGAGAAAATGTTAACTAATGTACATACATACAGTTATTTTAGATAGTGAACGACAGAGTACTTTTATATAGGTACTGGTTCAAAAGTAATATAAAAGAACATACTCCATGAGTTGCATTTCAGCAATAAAAGATCATTAATTGATGATGATGAACATGGCTGACATTTGTGTGATTGCTACGATATGATATTTTAGTTAAAGTATATGGCGGTTTAGTATCAAAATTTAAAATTAGTATAACTGTTGTACGTTTACATGACGTTATCAAATAATCTGTTTAAAATATAAAGTAGCAAACATTCTACAATCAATCAGTAATCGTCCATAATATATATATATAAGTTCGGTTGTAACGCCTCATTTGAATATCTCATACAGATGGAGGGACATGTAATATATTTAATTGGCATGGGGACCTCCCCTCGACAACATTTAGATATAAATATTTTTTTTACATCTAAAGCTTACATGTACACATGCATGTGGATTGGAATACCAATGTGAACAAGAAATCATATTGACGCAAGCGTCAAATGGGCTGCAAAAGTATAATTGTTGTATGTATCATCATTGTTTGATTACATAAAAAACACACCACAAACAATAACGAGTTGGTTGTACTAATTTTAATGGTTAATTTTAATATATTTTCAGCAACACGTTTTAAAGTTTAACATTTTACTATTATTATTAAGAATCGAGTTCGTTATTGTAAGCATTTCTAACGGTAATTGTATGATCATTGGCATAGTGTGAACTAATGGAGAACACATTGATTTGTACATTATTCTAATAATAATAAGTTCAACTTATCATTATTCTCTTTGACATTATGTATTTAAACCATTTAAATTTTTTGTCACATTGTATTGAATTAAAACTTAATAGTCTCGAAAAACACATGCCTAACATGACAGTCTATGGCCTTGTTTACATTTACGAGTAAAACCAAAAAAAATGTATTATTTTTTTAAAAGGCATGAAATGTATTTCTACATGCAAATTTAATTTTAGTTCATAAAAAACTGCATAATATTAATTCTTTAAAAAAACAATCCCGCAGAAACGCAGTGACAATATTTAAATATATATCAAATAACGGACCGTAATAAATGTATAATGATTGAGTTTATCTCTGTTCAGTTGAATAATATAAATTTGTATCAAATATTTTTTTTATTAAAGATTTAAACAATATATTAAGAAATGCACATAAAACTATAAAAGGGGGACTTGTATGTCTATAGATGATTGGGCGTCTGCTATCCTGTAAACAGTAAAAATGGCAGACTTTATTTTAAAGAATGGTTTAGCTCCATATGTGGAAAACCCCGAATAAACAGAAGAAATTATTTGGAACACACTAACACTTCTAGACATTTTTTTTTATTTCTGACAGTGAAGTTGCTTGTCTTGATGATTATAATGAAATTCCTGCCTCTGAGTTGCTTTTGTAGTTTGCATATTAGACTTAATCTGATTATCCCAGTGAAAAGAGAAAAAAGTAGATTGCGAACATAAATATCTTCCTGTTAAATTAAAATATAGTTCACACTTTGGTGGAATCAGAGAAATGATCTAAATTATTACGGACTAAAAAAATATTAAAGCAACATAGAATCAAGCAAGCCATGGCGAATTAAAAACGTATCAAAGTAAAATACGATAACCATTGATATGAAATCACTAAAGTGACAATCATGTGTAATTGTACAGAAGAATAAAGAAGTTAAAGCAAAATGAGAAAAAGAAAGAATGACTTTTGGCGAAGTTTCTTTTTTCATATAGCATGCACAGGAATCCAATGTGCATATATTGGCACCATACATTTTTAAAATGCCATGTTCATTGTACTTAGTTATTGATTATGAATGATTTAAAAAAAAATTCTTTGAATTGCACATGTAGTTTATAAAATCAGTTCTTTACTAGACTAAGATATGATTTATTCAGAAAAAATGAAAGTGCGTTAAAAAGACTTCATAGTTTTCGTGACAGTTACATTTTTAATGTGAACGTGCACGGAGCGCCCCGGATTATATAAAAAAAATTATGTATTGATATATATGCATTATTATTAAAAGTTATTAATAAGTTATCTAATTAGAATTTAATAATGATATCCTCAGAAGCAAAGATCATACCAAATAAAACAATGGGGCTATATACATGTACCAAACATAAAATTGACGTTGATAAAATCATAACGTAACGCCCAACGTGAACAACGTCATAGGTAAAAAAAAATCCTTAACTTTAAATGCCAAATAAAGATATTTATAGTTACTGGATCTTCATGAAACTTTTTAATTTTAATCTTCTGACATAAATAAGTATAAATCCATAAGAATCTGGAATTGTGAAAAAATGCCATAAGGGCCCTTTTCTCATGGGCGCAATCATATATGATACGGCCAGCTTCCTGAAAATCATATTGCTAAAAGGAACTTTTCCAGACGTTTTACCAGAAATGTCGATGCAGATCGCATCATATCTATAACAAGCATTTTCTTTTCGTGTCTTATATAACTCATTAAACATTCGGAAAATCAAATACATTAAATGGAAAAATAAGGAAACATATGTCTGTCCAATTTAAATATAACGTAATATTATTGACGAATTGAAATGAGCCACACGCACGCACTCACGCACGCCTGCACTCATCCACCCACTCACACCCATATACATATGCTGAATATTGACCCCAACTACAGAGTTTTAAACTGTTTTGAAATTGAATTTATTCTACGTAATAAAAAGTATCTACTTAAAGATGTCAGTTTCAAAATGTTTATATGTCAAACAACATCATCTCAAGCTACAGTAAGGAGTATGCATATGTTTATTAGCCGTGGTTTGCGAGGATTGTCAAACAAATGCCGGTCGTTTGTTAATCTTTTTTTTTTTAGCAAATCACATTACAGAGGGCTAAACCATTATGCATTCAGGTCATTGTTAATCAATAACAAGATGACCTAAAAAAAATAAATCTTAAGAACAACAGTAAAAAAACATGATAAAGTTATCTTTAATCTTGTAGCAATTAAACTTTTTTTCCAAAATAAGTTGCCGGTCCAATGGATCACAGTCTATTGACCAACAGTACAATAGATCACAGTCTATTGACCGGCGGTCTAACAGATCACGTTCAATCCCGAATACACAAACAGAATAGACGAAAATATTTAATTTGTAATAAAACAACAAAATCGCTTTGATAAGGTAATGATTATATTTTATTTACATTTATTTATCTTAAAAAACAAAAATGTTGCTAATGTATTTTGATACAATACAATAAGAGAAAAAAAATAATTTTGACAAATGCACACTTTATTAATATGGTCTTAGTTGCAATGAAAAGACACAAGTAAAAAAAAAAACACACACACTCTGTTTCGAATGTTAAAATAATGCTATTTTAAAATAAAATGTTGTCACGGTTTCCACGTGTGTTTGAGAATAGAATCTCAAAACAATATATTCAAAAAGTATAAGGAAATCCTTTTGATCAAAAATGAATTTTAATAAAAACCAGCGATATTACTAACTAGCACGATACATGAGAACTGTTTTAAGTGTTCTTTATTTCTATTTATCTCTATAATTAGAAGTTCATACACAGATTTGTGAATGCAAATCTATATTTAACTTAACTAATAAACCATATCTAATATTAAGTATCAATTTAATACTCATCAAATTACATCTACATTTTACATGCATTTTTTAAAGTGTTCTTTGATATACCTCGTTAAACATAGGATATCGCTTAGATTCGTTTTAAAACACTCTACTTAATTTGAGGACTCTTAATTTGACAAAAATCGATAGAGTGACTATTATATAACTTCGTTAATTAAAAACAAACCACTTCTCCATTGACCGACAAAGGAAGTATTTAATGTGCCAACATTTGATTAGTGTATGATGCCTTTGTGTCTAAGAGTCATAAAATCAGACTTACAATATTATTGTATTTGTCAATACTTTGATTTTATGTTTATCTGCCAAGTACACACCATCATACAATGTAGTTATAGGTATAATGATCACATTCATTTTTCTATCTACAGTTGGTAATAAAGATGTTTAAGAAGTTTAAAAAGTGACAGATTAACTGGGAAAGTAACAAAACGGAAAATGTGCATGATGCATTTATCATTTAATATTTATTCGTTTGATGAGATATCGGCGCTTCTGATTGGTCGAAAAATTTCTTTGATACCTGCATCAATAAAATTTTTGCCGGATCTACTTTTCTCAACTGTTCTGATCTAACACTATTTATAGAACAGGAATTTCCAAAATAAACACTGTCAACAAAATGTAAAGTTATGTTTGTTTTATTGTCAGCAGACAAAATACAATTTTATAAACATAAAAACTTGAAAGTTTAACCTTCAAAAATAAACAAAACACATTATTTGATTCACGAAATAGAAAATTAAGCGTCTTCTCACGATTTCGTCTGCTTGCAATCAATCAACATTACTGCGAGGCTGGCTGTTCCTTTTCCAGAATAATTAGCCTATAACGAACATATAGGCCTATATACTTTCACGGTAACACTGCTGTTCAAATTTGGTAACGATGATTTTTAAATTTTCACACGTACATGATCGGACATCATGCAGAATAAGCATCGTGAACAACAGTTAAGACTAAGAGTAATGCATCAACTCCTCCGGCGCATTCCAAGCGGCAGATATACCATTTAAGTACATCACTGGCTAGCTAGTTACAACAACGTTTACAAAAGTCGCTTATACATACTATTCTTTGTCGACATATCAACTATATTCGTCCATGATCGCCTCTCCTTGGATGGTTATCTCCAGTTGCATATTCACACATGGAAACTAGTTTAATTGCGAATTTTTCAGCACAGTTAATAATATCACAAGCTATCGCATGTATTTTCCTTTTGTTTTCAATTCAGCCGGTTCAGATTTCAACTCACTATTTGTGTTTAATCCATTGCTCTGCATCAGCTGAAGGCGCAGCATCCATTTTAAATATTGTTGCTGTTGTTGTTTTGTATTCATACGCGCCGCTTCATTTACATTATTTACATTTTTGATCAATGACACTTAACATTTTTTGATTTGAAAATGTTTTATTAAATGATAAGAAATGAAGATAATAATTTTTCTATTGATCGACGTATCAAAGAAAAAATTAACCGGAAAACTTTTTCATCAATGCGCTACGCGCATTGATGAAGTTTTCCGGTCAATTTTTTCTTTGATACGTCGATCAATAGAAAAATTATTATCTTCATTTCTTAAATGTATTTCATTAAGAATGTCAAGACACTTGATGCTAAAATGCAAAATACATATGAAAACAATTGGTCGTAAACATTATCAGGTACTCTGGTGTCAATATCTTATCCCTCGTGAATGCGGTGGCAATTTTATACATTTTCTTATATCTGTTGTATGTTATCAAGAAATGTTTATGCTTAATAATATTATTTTACTTTTTACTGAAAATTTATTAAAATATCATCGTAGTAGTCTTTCTTGTTTTTAACATAAACCCCGACACACAAGCGGATGAAGCATGCTGAATATCAGCTTGGAAATTAGTAAGCATCAGGTACATGTATACTATATATGTTAATATTTTATTCATTAATCAGATAATTTCATATACAAAAATAACTTTTGTAAATACTTAAGTGTTAAATGTTTGTTTTTGTTTCATTTTCTATTTTTGTCTGTTTTATTACGTTTGAAGTATTTGTTGGATAAGTTGGATAAGTTGAGAGAAAATGCATTTAAATGTATCAAAACTATAAAAAGTCTATTGAGTCGTATTCACAGTTTTATTTATTTAAAAAAAAATAACAAACAATGGTCTAATTTTCGGAAAAAATAACAGATTTTGGAATAATTTGGAAACTGGGTAAAATACCACCTAATGCCATATGAATCTATTGTAAGGAACTGATTGTACGTTTTAAACTCTATCACGTATATTTTTGGGGATAAACTTTCACAAATTAATGCTTTTGCAACACAACAATTGTCATGCTAAGAGTGGTAAATTCAAGAACATTGTCATTGAGCCGACAGGTTTGATCCCTCATTGACATACAATAACATTGAGTTTTTGAATAATATGTATAAATTATGATGTTTATGATTAATATATCAATATATGGGGACTTTGAAAATTCCCTAATTTCATGTACATGCAATTAGTGAACACAACTCCGAGATTTGTTACTTATTTTCTTCATTTATTCTTTACAATAAAAGCTTAAGAGCTTAAAACTTAGGAAGCATCCTTCAAAGGATTCATATATTTCATAAACCTGTATGCACCTTTCAATAAAAAGATATGAAACTTGAAACGTTTTTAATGTGACGAACGAAATAGCTTTAGTTTTTACATTCATTTGTAGAACTGGATTAAACTTATTATACCACAGTGAACATAGGCATCGATACAGTACATGTTTCACTTGTCTGGAACTACACGTTTATAATACATATGTGTGTATGCATATTTCAAAACACTGTTCAAAGAGTACGACAAAGAACACATATCTTTCAATAAACATTTTGTTCAAACAGATTCGACCTTCTTCAGTTTTTTCCGATTAATCAACTAACTATGTTTGGGTAAATTCTTCAAAACCTTTAATGTGCAAAATATATTGACATGTTTTGCATTAAAATACCTAAGATATTTTCAACTACAGTAATTACAAATAGCTATTTTGTTTCGACACAATATTTGTCAAGATGCGTATTATATATCCATGATTCATTTGTGATTGATTACACCATCCGTTTCCGTTAGTATACATGTTGTACACTAGCTGATACATGTAAATGTTTATGGTACTAACCAAATGAGAGATAACATTAAGATCGGATACAATTTGAATATTACACATATAAAAGAAACCCTTCTGAATTAGGTTATATTAATTGATCAAAGATTACCGATCTACATTTAGTTCGCATTTTCACAAATTTGACATCGTGCTTAGTTGTGGAGAATGCTGATTATTTTTTTTTTTTGAGGATTTGTTACAAATAGATAACTTAAGAAACACGGGTTGCACATATAGTCTATAATTGTTATTGCCTCGGTTAATTTATCCAGTGCAAACAGTATCGGAAAATGATTGTGCTTAAAACACAAATGTATAGCTATGACTTTTGGTTGTTAATCAATACAGACATGAGTCCAAATCAAGTCACAGCTTTGCTACTATGTGTTAAATTATTGTATAGGTATGTATGGAAGTCTGCATAATAGAGGTCGTAGATGATCTTTGCGTAAACGACTGATGTTTTAAAATTTTATAATCTGCTCATATAAGTTATACTACGACGTTTGACACTTGTCTAGGATTTGTTTCTTTGAATCGAGTAGACATACACGCATGAAAGCTTTCAGAAGTACACACATACATGTACCTACAAATACACATATACAATGTGTGGGGAAGCCCTGTAAAAGAAAAGTTTGGAATGTTAATTCGAATTTAACATATGCATAGAAGATCAAACAAACCTTGAATTTACATATGTATTGGTTCGTGAATGTTGAAGTTTTTCTATGAAGGGGATTCACTCAGGAACAGCCACATTAACCCTGCTCTATATATCTACAATTGAGAAACATAATGCACATGTCGTTGAAATCTCACTAGATAATAACCCGTTTATACATTGATAGTATTTAACGTCTTACAAATGTATGCAGTAAATACCAATCGTTAAACTGTTACCAGTCAAGCCAAAAACAAAATTTAATATTTGAATTTACTATGGATATTTCAACTGCCAATCAAATACCATGCCATATTAAACGTGAAGGTGTGACCCAATCTGGCCATTGTTCACAAATTCATATCCATGGTTTACTGCCAACTTGCCAGTGATCTACAAAATATATGTTCATCTAATGTTTACTGTGAATTATTGCTTTTACCAAGTTATGCTAAAGTTTGATATCCTTATTATGATATATTTTGTATTTATTCAGATATTAATGAAATATCACGTGATTGCATGCATTTTTATAAAAACCATTCGATCCAAGATATGTGTCAGATACATGGTAAACTCACCCTGGATTTCCGTAATAATGTTCTCAATAATCTTGTTCTGAGCACCTTTGGGAAAATTCTTTTTAGGCAAAGTAAAATCGCGAATTTAAAAAACCCAAGATATTGGCGCATAATTAGCAGAGGAAAGTGTTTAAAAAATGTCCGTGTGACTGAGTAAGGAAATAATACTGTTCTGCGTCGACAGGCATGTTCACACATGATAATATGAATGCATTGTTTTAATCTGATGTGTTTTTATAATTATTTGCGGAATCACACCAGTAAAATGTACCTCAAATAATCTTAAATAGAAAGTAAAATAAAAATGCATTATTATTTTTAATACATTTTAACTAGTCCGGTTTGATATACACATATATAATTGTGAATGCAGAGGAACTCTTCATTGCCTACTGGAAAATAAAATTATTTTAATTATCTAAATGACAAACATATCAAAGTCGAACTTTTATTAGCTCACCTCTTAACGGAGTGAAATAAACCATCGAACTTAATGTACTCCGTTCGTTCTCCGAAAGCACTTGGGACGGCAAACCATTGAAAAATAACGTCTGAAAACCTTAGTACATGGCTTTAAGATGTGTGTTATTAAAGTTGAATTTTACAATGAATTTTATATATTTCGTTCTAATACTTGTTTGTGAAAGGTTACAACTCAAAACAGTAAAGGGCATTTTGTTTATTATAGCTTTGAACAGTTTTCTGTATGATTTAATAATAAAAGGATATTTCAATAAATAGAGAATACTGTTTTTAAGCATTTTTAGCGATTTGATATTTATATAAATAGATGTTAAATGCAAATTAGATTTTGTACACAAATTATACGGTTGGAAAGAGAGATATTTTGTGTTTGTTGTTGCCTTTTTGGCATATAGCAATTCAATAAAGAATCTGTAAGAAAAGTACAAAAACAGAAACGTTGGCAATGACCTTAAAAGCTGCACAACGTAATGTTAAAATTTGAATTTAAAGAAAATGAACTGAATATTTGACAATGGTCATAATCATGTGTATTTCTGCTTAAACTCTTTTATTTCAAAACAATTTTAAGAAGGCAAAAACACTGTTTACTCTCTACCAGAGGGTTTGAATCTACCATTCAATATATTTGTTGGAATAAGTGTGTGCCCGATTGATATTTAAAAGAAGGAAAGTACCTCTGGTAGTATATTGACATCCTGATGCAACATCACACAAGTCTTTGATACAGATGCAATTTTGTTGACATTGGTTTCCGTAATAAGGATAAGGACGGGGTATTGAACAGTTGGGTCCATTGTAACCCGGCATACATGCTAGAAAATGAAGTGCAAAATTAACAGATTATTTATGCTTGTTACATTTAAGAATGACCTGGTGACCGTTAGGGGTCCTGAACATTATAATGTATGAATCATTTTTAAATCAATCATACAAGAAATGAATTTTAAAGAAAATGATATGATGATATGTACAACCTATTTTCATGATACGTATTGCATAATAACATGATTTTATGATTTAAAGAATAATATATAGTAAATGTAATACGTAAAGTATCACCCCAAGTTTGATTGTGATTGAATTTTCCAAAAGAACAAGTGCACTTAAGCTATAGAGAACGGGCCCCTTTTCAGTGCCGTTTTTATGTAGAAAATATCAACAAATTGCTTTTTTTCTCGTAATAGTTAAGCACTTATGGATGGTTCTGAGTTATTTGCACGCTTAAATTTACCACAATTAGCATACAGTTTGAAAAATTGAGGATTTTTAAATGCCTATAAATAATCTAAATCTGGAAAATCGAACCGAACCTACTTGAATTGTGTCTATTTTAATCAGAGGGAGGAGACATTTAAATCAACATTGTTCTGATGGTGGATATATTGGCGGGCTTGCTGAATTATACTTTATGCATCATTTTACGTCTGAAAAAAAAATGAATAAAACTTTGAATTTGCATATTACCATATTGATCAAACAAACATTCCTGAGCATACAAAGTTGATGGAAAGCGATTTTAAACGTGTCAATGGTTTACAATGAGCACATTTGACAAACGTCTACCTGCAGCTGGATAGAACTCACGTGCTTGTTTGAAATAATTTATTCCATGCGTGGGTTCAAACATGGGTCACGCAGGTAATAGCATTCGCTTGCTATAGGAAAAACCTTGAAATTTTCATACGTTTTTTTTATAAGTATTAGCCTAATGTAGTACAAACTTCTTATTTTCATAGGAGTGTACAAATGTATAATGCGTATTTTGTCTTTTCCACAAGTTTGTACTCGGTTAGGCTGACAGTAAACAAAGGTTTTGAAATGAATGACTGTCCTCAATTTACTATACAAAATCACGAATGTCGGCTGACCCCTACTATCTTGTAAAGCTTCGTGCTATTTATATACAAAAAATTCAGCGCTAAAACTTATGGATTAGATATCAATAAGTGATGTTAGGGGAAATATGCTTAATTTGAATCTTCATTTTTTCTATTTTTACCGGGGCCCATAAGTGCACACGTCCTTTGCACGAACAAACATATTCATCATATGTTTGTTAAAAAATTGCATATAAAAGAGACGCTAATGTACTTTCGCATAGTTGAGTCCGATTATTCCAAAATGAATCCGGACAGCAACCTTGGTAATAACTACAATTAGGATGAACATTCAAAGCTGAAATATATTGTTCACCAAGGAATGCATAAAAAATATACAAACAAGTAAAAACCTCCTATAATGATTAAAATCACTTGAAAGTTCAATGTATTTGATGGTTGAAATACAAATTTGTATCATGCACAATGAAATTTTATTTACCCTCCACAAAATAGTTGCGTTGGTAAACCTGTACAGCCAGTGTATATTGCAATCATCAATCATCGTTATAAATACTGAAAACTTTACACAAATCAATGAACGTCGATTATTCAAATCACCTGCCACTTTTAAAGATATCCATCAAAATATAAACAGGACATTTGGGATTAATAGTTATATGTATAGCTATGAAACACTTCCCTTTTCCTTCAACAAGTTACAGTACCAATCAGACCCAACCTAACAGCAGAGTAAACCCCAAAGAAACTCTGGGTTTACTTTGGGTTTACTTTTTGAAAATGTTGGTCCACTCGAGGATTACTTTGAGTTTACTCGGGGCTTACTTTGGGTTTACTCAAGAATATATATAAATAATAATTATTATTACTATTTTTATATTATTTGGTGTAATAAAAAATAGCCCTTTCCAACGATATTTCCAGCTGAAAGTTTTATGCAGAAATAATGAAACCGTACATAAAATCCCATATCCTATACTTAAAATTCACAAAACACCATGCATTGTCGAACATGCATAAATGTTGTGTAGTTCAATAAGTAGAATTTGCAAAGTTTGATTTTAGGCGTTGACTTTAACATAGTAGCAGTAAGATAGTATACTTTCTTACTCTTTTTTAATTCAAATGTATTTGCTTAAGACTGTGTTGTAAAATTAAAAAAAGAAGATAGAAAAATATTCTCTGAATATTCCTTGCTTGGCATCAATTGTAGGTCAGTTCTGTCTTTCTGTCTATATTTCTTTCTTTCTCCCTCTCCCCTCTGTCTGTCTGTCCGTCTGTCGGTCGTTCTGCGCCCGTCAACAATGAAATAGTTCATTAGCGCTTGGCGAATACTTGAATGCCATGATTTTATGGTATGTTTTCAATATAAGTCTTATGACTGTATCCTTAATGATACGTTTCATGTATTTATGCATACTTACGATCGACAATAAAGATAAATTATATTCCAAAGTTAGCCGATGTTACTAAATTGTGTGTATGTGAATGAATATGTAGGAAACTGACCCTGATAAGTAGACTTGAAATAAAAGAAAACAAATCATTTTTGCAAAAATACAAACCCTCTTTTACCAAGGGAACCAAACCCTGAACCATATTGTTTAAAAAAAATCTCAAACATGATTTCTATTGCTTCTGTGTGGAGGTAAAATATACAAACTCAGTAAAGCAACTATAATACAGGACTGCATATATTGGGGGCTAAAATGATTGATTATCCTTAGTTTAGCACTGCTTTGAGGTCAAATTAGATTTTAAAAAAAAAATTCATTCAGAGGCTAAATACCGATAAAAATTCTTCTTAACAATTCTGCAGATTAAGGACAGAAGAAATGAGCAAGAAAATACTATCTTGTTTTGAAATAAGTTTATTAATGTAAGTAAAAGTTTAATATCTTAAAAGTAATCATAAAGAAATTATAAAAAAAAAAAAAAAAAAAAAAAAAAAAAAAAAAAAACAATTGATACGTGGACATTTATGGGATAACACGATCATTCTGGTCAATTTTAAAGAGTAAATACAGTGCAGGGTTGTTTTTTTTTTCTTGCGTTGCTAAAATGTTAATGGCATATTTTTTTTCATTTAGGTATTAAAACAGAATGATATGAATGTGGTTAATAAGGTTTTGGTGAATAAAATTGACTATCGAATAGAATTTCAACACAATTAGATACTTTAAATATGAGCAAAGATGTTAAACCCTATATTCCAAGCTTTGTTTTGCTATTTTATAAAAAAAAATATTAAAGGTTTCAAGGTAATCTATAATAGTAAACAAAACTAAAGGAAGCTAGTAAAATCATGGATAAGATGTAAGGAGTTTATTGAAAGTTTACAGAAATTGAAAGCGACAGAATTGATGAACCTCCTTTCAAAACCACTCAATAAGCTAATGATACATTGGCTCCATTTCCAAATATCACACAAACCAAGGGTCTCCGATACATACGTTTCTCATAAACTTCGTTTATGAGAAGTGTAGTGTATCGGAAACCCCTGGCTAGCAAAGATGAATATCACACAGAGTAAATAATATCAACTAATCAATACCTGTTTAAAATAGATTGATCGATTCGCCATCACATTCTTTCTGTAATGCAGATATTTATATGCTATTTTGTAGAAGAATTATGGTGTGATCTTCTAAATTGTGTTTTTAATGAATTTGACATGTCTATAATTTTTGACAAAAAACCCCAGTAATATTAATTTGATTTTTAAAATCTCATTTTATACACAATGCATTTCACAACGCATGTTGTTAAGCAATATAATTTTTTAAACAAATAAAATAATGATAAGTATCCATTGCCTGAACTTTAGCAAAGTAAAGCAAATCATTGAAGACACATATTTATTGTGGGAAAATATTTTTAAACAACCGTATATATTTATATATTAAAAGACATAGGCAGGAAAATAATTTTTGAAAAAAAATCTAGCAGTATGCTGCCATATTTTGTTTGACGTGTGTTACCTAAAATTGCATATTCATGTTAATACTGGATGATTGTTGCAGTCTTACTTTACAAATATCACAGTTATGTGCCATGTGCCCTCTCTTTCACTCCACCTTACAATCTTACCTTTCCCTTTTTTGTCCAGACAAAAAAAACCCGGCATATTATAATTGCTTAAGTAACTGCAATTCGTTTGTGGTAATTAACATTATTTTATGCATAATTTTAAATTTACAAAAAATTATTCGTGTACAAGTATCATTACTCTAATTCATCCATTACAATGTGACTGTAATACAATGTGTCGATAACGTGCGTGATAGCAAAATAAAAATCATTCAGAAAGGAGTGCCATTTATGAAACCCCAAAACAATCTTGGCTTGAAAAAAGAAATAGGTTTATCATACATGTATAACCTTAACAAAAAGATTTATTGATGAATTCAATAAATAAGAAAGTAATGCAATATTAACAGTAAAGTGCAGAAAAAAGGTTTCGTATTAAATGATATATTTTATATAAAACAAGACTTTCATAATGGATTTTTTAAAAGTTTAACTTTACCATCCAGGTAAAAATATCATCAGTTCATTTCTTTAATTTACATATAAATGAATTGCTTAGCGATTGGCTCAGAAATATTTAATTAAACAAAGATTGGTTAGTACATATGTAAAGATAATTGTACTTTGTGTTTATATTTAAATTATTTTCTTGAAAAAAATAATACCTGTGGAATCATTTTGACATCCTGTAGATACATTACACAAGTCTTTGCTACAGTTACACAGGTTTTGACATTCTTCTCCGTATGAAGGATAAGGGCACGGATATGAACAGTTCTTTCCAGTGTAGCCTAGCTTACATGCTTAACAAAGAGTATCATCAAACATATTTAGATTCAAATAAAAACATCAATATTTTTTTCTTTTTGGAGTCAATTCAATCTAACGCGCATTTGAAACCCTGTGTATGTCCACAAACTTGATTATTCAAGACCTCTGATCAATATTACCATTTAATTAATAAGTTATTAATCTCTAAAAAATATTGCATTGCGCAAGGACACAATGACTGCATAACACAACGTTGCATCATCGTTTAATCATTGCAAAAAATCAATTAAGGTCATGTAAGGGGCTGTTTCAAATGCTTTATAATATATGTCAAATTGTGTGATAGAAATGGAACATCTCAAATTGTGGAATATATATATATATATATATATATATATATATATATATATATATATATATATATATATATATATATATATATATATATATATATATATATATATATATATATCTGGCTTACGTTCGCAATGCTTTTGCTCACTACTCCAGATTGAACCCGGACAACAACCTTGGAAATATCTACAATTTAAAGACAATCAACATTAGTGTTTAAAATCAATTCCAATAGTCTTAAAAATACATTCAATATAAATTAAGACCCAAGATATATAGCCTTTTCCCCATACACCTTTCAAATACATGCATCAATGTTCTTGATAAAAAAATAACGTCATACCCCGTACATAATCTCTGTGTTGAGGAACCTTTGCACCTAGAATATATTCCAAATGTTATCAGAAGTATCAAATACCGAATAGTATCCATTGAATTGTAATGTATGTGCAGGTTCACTCATGCTATCCTTTGATAATGTTTCATAATGTTATAACATGTTTTAATTGCACTTTTAATATTTTGTTTTATATCAAAACTTCCTTCTTCCTCCTCATTGTGATCTAAAGAGGTCAGTTACACGACCTTAATCATTGGTTCTGATGAAAGAGAAAATAACATACTAAAATTTTATCTTTTAGACCAAATATTGTTAAATTTAACGAGCTTTCTTCCTCAAACAGTGTAAGTTTATTAAGCTAGTTCGTAAATTTATCAGTATTGTAAACGAGAAGACTAAATTCCCTGGTTATTAAAAATTCTACATTTATACTTCATAATTATACATTTTGTAGAAAACCATTTTAATTGTTTATTTTTTCCTCTACTCACGCATAAAGTGTAATTTGTGTACATGTTTGTAATATTATCTATGTTGTAAATTACAACCAAAGAGATAAAATAAACTGTTCAACTGTTCAACTTAAAGGGCAAAGAGATCTTTAACATTAAAAGGCAAAAGTACAAAGACGAGACTGCGAAGTTGTGAAGGCGAATAAGCAATAGTAGGATCGCTCCTTTTCCATTGCATCTTCGCACTTTTGCTATTTCGCCTTCGCACCTTCGCTTTCGCATCTTTTCACTCGCATCTTCCCCCTAAAGGCCAAAATACGAAGGTCGAAGTAGTGTTTTCAACGGAACACCATATAAACTGCATAAGATAATTCCGCACATATGGTAAAAAAATAATAGCTCGTCCCCGTATTGTTTGACTATAAAAAATGATAACAGCCTCCAGCGTTATCAAGCACATTTACACTCGATTGAAACTCGTTAGACTTTAATTAAAATAGCATTAGTAATCAATGATGTTAGTCAATACATCAACACTCTGCACTAGGACAATAGGACTACTGCAAGTTAAAAAGTTCTCTGTTCTAAACTTTATATTCTGTCCCAAGATATTTATACAGCACATTTGGCCAATGTTTAATAGAAATACTCATACTTGTGAAAGAAGTGCAATGGAAATCAATGAAACGGAATATTTCCAAGATATCTTCATTGACGCATTATCGTTTTTTAATCAAAGAAATTCACAAGAATAAAAACAGATTTGAGATATATAATGGGAAATGTTTACATCTTTACCATTCAGAGCTCACTGGGAATAGTTTTTATCCAGGTCTGCTGTTACCCAATATCCGCAGAAATCACATATTTTAGCTGTGTATTGAAACCTGATAAGCTAATGGGACAGGCGTTTCAACGGAGAAATCTTGGAATTTTTTCATTCTTTTGAATAAACATCATTATTTATAAATATCGAGTTATTAAGCAAAATGTGATTCAAGGGTAACTTGTTACAGAGTATACATGCTGAGCAGGTTCATTAAAATGCAATTTCGAATATCCGATCTCAACTTGGTTTATTACGATTAATTATACTCGACTGAAGATTTTATCAATTATTTCTTCCGATTTATTTTAATTCAAAATCCATCTATATAAAAAGAACAGTACTGGAGAGAACCAGAAACGGAATCACAAGGTTTATAGATTATGTTTTCCCTGTTTTTATTTCGCAAAACTACTAGTAAATCATATTATCATTTTGTGATATGTGTATTTTGGCAAACAACTTTTAGGCAAAACAATAACTAATAAATGGCTATTGAATAAAACTAATGATCTTGATGACCTTTGAATAAGATATTTGTATAAATAGACAAGCAAAATTTGTTTAGAAAGTGAAACATTTTGCTATAAAAATAAGAATAGTGTTAATAAAATGCATGTGTTTTTTGAAGGAAAAAATATCAAACAAAGTATTGAAAACATACAGTAGGAAATATTTTTTTAAAAACTAGCGATATTACAAACTAGCACAAAAGCTTTATGAAAAATTTCAAAAGCAAGAGTTATGATATGTATCTAAATAAATAAAAGTACTTTCATCGAACCTGATTTGTTTTTGCAAATATACATTTAACTTATATAATGAATCATTTCAAATATCAAATATCAATTTAATTCATGTACATGTTCATATCAAATTCCAAAGTGCACGTATATTTTGTAACCATTATGGTTCTTGTTATAGCTGGTAAAACAGATAGAATACTTTGAATTTGTTTAAAAGCACTATACTAAATTTGAGACCTCTTAAGTTCATTTCTTCATATGTAAATATATAATTGGTTTGTAATTTGTTTTAATTCGTTGTTTCTTTTATATTCAAACAATCTAGTGTGATCAAATTTGCATCCATTGAAATACTGCGGTTTAATCTTTAAACATAAACATTATACATGTTATGAAGGAATTTTTAAAGTTCCCCATATGTTTGATATTTTAATCATAAACATCATAATTCATACATGTTATCTAAAAACCCAATGTTGTTGTACCTCATTGACACATCAAAACTTAGTCCATATTTATCATCATTCAAATTTCCCATCTCACAATAATTTGTATCATCAAATGAGTAATCAGAAAACTAAAGAAAATTCATCTTAAATTTCATAAGCTTGTATGCACCTTAAAATTAAACGATATGGAATTTGAAAAATTGATGTGACGAACAAAATAGCAATAGACTATACATTTATTTGTGAATAAACTTCTGGATGAAGCTAATCACAAGGCTTTGAACACAGGCATCGATACAATACATGTTTCATTTGTCTGGAACTGCACGTTAATGATACATATGTGTGTATGCATATTTGGAATCAATGTTCCAAGAGTGCGACAAAGAAGACATAACATTTATAAGGACTGGTAAACATTTTGTTCAAACAGCATCGACCTACTTTAATTTTTTTTTTTATCAAATTAATCAACTGACTATGTTTTGGTAAATTCTTACAAACCTTATAGTGCAATATATATAATGACGCGTTTTGCTTTTAAAAAAAATAAGATATCTTTAATTATAGTAATTATATATAGCTATTTTGTTTCGACACAATATTCATCAATATGCATATTATATATCAATGACTCACTTGTGATTGATTACATCTTCCGGTTCCGTTCGTATAAATGTATTACATTACCTGATAAATGTTTATGGTACTACCCAAATGAGAGTTAAAAATAAAAATCGGATACAATTAGTGTATTATTCATTTAAACAAAAAGCTTTTGAATAAGGTTAGTAAAATGACAATCACGTGTTTGATCTTTCTTTAATAATTTTGGTTACAGTATTATAATACATTTATATAATTTTCCACTCAACTAGATGTTTCCGATACTTGATTCACACATGCATGATATTACGTCATTTTTCTCAAACCATTTATTAATGTATCAATGTAATGCATATTTCCATGTACGATCTTAACTTAAGATAAAATATTAATTGATCAAAGATAACCGATCTACACTAAGTTCTCCTTTTCACAAAAATGACATCGTAGATAAGTTAAGAAACACGGGTTGCATATATAGTCTATAAGTGTTATTGCGTCGGTTAATTTATCCAGTGCAAACAGTATCGGGAAATGATTGTGCTTAAAACACAAATGTTTAACTATGACTTGCGTTTGTTATCAATACAGACACGAGTCCGGACCAAGTCTTAAGTCACAGCTTTGCAACTTATGTTGTGTTATTATATAAGAATGTATGGAAGTTTGCATAATAGAGGAGCCGATTCAAAGAAACCGTAGTCATCCTGTATATGATTCATGTGTAGCAAGGCCAAATGGGAACTATATTGTTAAGCCGATTTTTGTTACCGTATCTTTAAATAATTTTAAGGTCGTAGGTGATTTTTGCATAAATGATTGATGTTTTAAAATTATATAATCTGCTTATATAAGTTATACTACAACGTTTAACACTTGTCTAGGATTTGTTTATTTGTTTCTTTGAATCGAGTAGGCATACATGCATGAAAGCATTGCAAAAGAATTGTAAAAAGCTTTCAAAAGTGGACACACACGTACATGATGTACCTACAAATACACATATAAAATGTGTCGGAAGCCCTGTAACAGAAAAGAAGTTTGGAACGTTAATTCGAATTTCACATATGCAAAAAAAAAATAAACAATCCGTGAAATTACATACATGGTTCGTGAATGTTGAAGTTTTTTATGATGGAAATCAACTCAGTAACAGTCACATTAACCCTGCTCTATATTTCTACAACTGCGAGACATAATGCACATGTCGTTGAAATCTTACTAGATAATAACCCGTGCAAGTGCATGAAATCACAACTTATACAGTGACAGTATTTAACGTCTTACTAATGTATGTAGTAAATACCAATCGTTAAACTGTCGCCAGTCAAGTCAAAAACAAAATTTAATATTTGAATTTAATATGGATATTTCAACTGCCAATCAAATATCATGCCATATTAAACGTGAAGGTGTCAACACAATCTGGCCATTGTTCACAAATTCATATCCATGGTTTACTGCCAACTTGCTAGTGATCTACAAAATATATGTTCATCTAATGTTTACTGTGAATTGTTGCTTTTGTCAAGCTATGCTAAAGTTTGATATCCTGATTATGATTTATTTTGAAATAATTCAGATATTAATGAAACATCACGTGATTGCATGCATTTTTATAAAAACTATTCGATCCAAGATATGTGTCAGATACATGGTGAACTCACCCTGGATTTCCGTAAAAATGTTCTCAAAAATCTTGTTCTGCGCACCTTTTGGAAAGTTTTTTTTCGGCGAAGTAAAATCGCGAATTAAAACAACCCAAGATATTGGCACATCATTAGAGGCCGAGAATTTAAAAAAAAATGTTTAAGTGATCTAGTGAGGAAGTAAAAACGTTCTGCGTCGACTGGCAGGTTCATACATGAGATGAATATATTGCTTTATTGCATAATTATGAAGAGCAATTATGATGATTTGCGGACTCATTCCAGTAAAATGTACCTCAAATTATCTTAAATAGAAAATTAAAAAATGCTTGCGTTATTATTTTAATACAGTTTAACCATTCGGGTTTGACATATACATTTACGTGAAATAATGTACAATAATGAAATAATCGCTTAGTGGAAAATAAAATTATTCCCATATCAAAATGTCACACAAAGAAAAATTGAGAACATTCATTGTCTCATCTTTTATTGGTCTGTAATAAGATACTGAAATTGGTGAATCCCGTTTACTCTCCGAAAACACACGTGAAGACAGTCTATGGATATCTAGTAATAATAAAAAAAAATGAAACCTTATCTTTGTACATGGCTTTAAGTTGCATTTTACGATAATTATATTCTTTGTGTGTGTATACGTGTGAAATGTCACAAATGTTACAGATAAAGTACAGTAACTGTTACTTTAATTTAAACCAGTAAAGAGCATTTGAGTAATCGACTTGTTTATAAAAAGTGTTTTGAGCATAATTTATTATTTTTTATAGAATAAATTAAACATATCTGTGGTAGAAATTTGACACCCTGTGGATGCATTACACATATCTTTGCTACAATTACACAGATTCTGACATTCGTTTCCGTACGTAGGATAAGGACATGGTGATGAACAGTTTTCCCCTGTGAAACCTTGCATACAAACTGAATAAATAAATAAATTGAAAAATATATGTGTAGAATATTAAATTCGATGTAACTTAGGTTAGGAACCAATATTATAATAATGATGTATAAAAACCTACTTACGCTCACATTTTTTATTCTGATTATTCCAGGCAGTACCCGGGCAGCAACCTTTAAAACTACTAAAAGAATCAATTACAATAAACTGTTTTACTCTCATTTTTTTAAACACAAGCACAGATATCAAAACATATCCTAAAATTTGCCAATACATCTATAGTAAGTCTGAATTATTTTTCATTTTAATTCTGAAATACTATATTGTGCTGCCTCCAAACAAAATCAAAATGAATACCTTTTACATGGTCCTTGTGTTGCTGAACTATTACAAACTGCGTATATCCAAATTGCTATAAACAGTATTAAATGCTCAATAAAAAACATTGATTTTCAATGAAAAAAAAACCCAGTAAGATTCCAATAGTTGTTCATTGCAATGAAATGATTGTGGTGTATTTAATAAAAAAAACAAAAAACGTCCGTCTTCCTTCCAGACGTGATACACAAAGTAACATGACATGATATATAAAACATTGGATCTGACTGTTTTCTCTCTTAGTTCATGCAAAAAGGTAGATTCCGAGTGCTAAAAGGAAAGGCCAAAAAAATAAATGCAAAACGCAGGTCAAAGATAACAATGAGTTCAATGTTTCCTTGTTTTGTTTATTTAATAAAATTGATAGTTTTGTATCTATATACATGAAACAAAAATTGATTCGGATATCATTGTAGAAATATATATTTTCCTTTTTCTTAATATGTTTGATGTTACATAGTGAACATACTAAGAATTTCTAGAGTTGCTATTTTTGGAATTCATATTCATAAAATTTTAAAGCAATATTTTATGCAATATCTGAATCAATAATACTCATTTTACAAGTATATCACACAAAAATAATGTATTTGATTGCCATAATCACAAATCACTGAATTTTCCCACGAAGTTTATAAGCACAAGCATTACATGAATTCACTCTATTACATCGACATATGTTATAATGAATATCTGATTTAGTAAATATTATCCACTTGTATGACTGACATCGTTTGTAGCTTGTATATAATGATTCCTTTGTAATATTTTTAACAGAAAAATTCTAAATACGAAGAAAAGTATATGCATTCATCTACACGATTGGTTCATTGTATGTATATATAAACATAAGCTGATACATCATTAAAAATCTATACACCGAACAAATTGTTGTATTTGTTCATAGGTTTCCACATAAATGATAAAAACCCTCAAGTTGTCTTAACATAATATGTTTGAACTTGATATGTTTTAAGGATGACGTTTACTCAGAATGAAAAAAAATTCCACTGATGATAATGAAAAACCAACTACTGTGTGTTGGAGACCTTACATGGTAGTGTTATTCTTCACTTTCAAATAAGTAGGTCAATGACCTACTTTTTGAGTTAATGGCCATTGAATATTTTTTGAAAATTGAAGAAAAATCCATAGAAAATTTACTCTATGATTGAGATTTTCTTAATTGTGAAAATAATACAAATTGCTTAATTCTTTGACAAATGAAATACAGTTTATGAATGGTAGTGACATTGAATAGATACAAAGAATTAAGTTTTCATTCACAATTTTTTAGGGTATTCTAGTCCGAATTTCCTCTAATAGTTTTCAAATTACTACCCATTTTTGATACAATATAACTAAAAACTGAATGATGATAATGCTAAAACATTTATAGGATTAAACTAAGTATAATAACCCTTTTCTCCTGGCATAAAATTTATATGAGGTCAATGATCAAAATTTTGAGATATGGTGTCTTTTATCATTTTTAAGCATTTTTCAATATTTTTGTAGTGTGTGCCATACGATTATCTAAACAAAAAGCAAGATTAAACCAACAGAAATTATGCAAAATTAAGTTGACTAACAAATAAAATCTTAACTTTAAATATTATAGTACTATCAAAAATATTTCAGTGGAAAACAAAATCTGAAAAATTTAATCCGAATTTCCTCTGCTTTGCTAAAAGTAAAACTTTGTCAGAGCCTAATTCCATAATTTAGTAAAAACATCGATTGTTATGTCAATAATAGTTCATTTCATAAATACTTTTTGTATTTAAAACAAATTTTACTCATTAAATTGAACTTTTTAACAATCCGGATTTGAGAGCTCAAACCCTGAGTAAACAACGTCCTTAAAGGAAATATTGATATTTAAACCCAGGTGTTTCCAAAGCGTAAATCTATTGCATTGTAACATATTTCATTCTTGGGATAATAATCTAATTACAGACACCGCATCATAGTCTTTCTTTAACTTTAAAAACTTTATGATAATATTCTTCTTCTTTTTATTTCTTTTGGTTGACATACTTATTATCACATCTATTACTTTTTTCTGACTTTTATCATATCGGGTGACTGTTAAAAAGCATTGCATGTACATATAACACCAATAAGTGATCATGATTGAAGTAAAGAATGCAACGTTAAACTTTTATCAATATGGATCTAAAAAAACTCCATCACTGTTGATTTTTAGTTCCTTGAATTTCTTGATTTTCTAATGAACTTTAGTTGATTCGTAAGTAAAAACCCAATATAATATATGGGCTTGGTCGCTTTGCTCTTTTCAAACCTTTTCAATCTCGTTAGGTTTACTGTTCTTCTTAATTTGATATTGTCTAACTATGAAATTATTTTTTTTATTTCGGTCTAATATTTGTTTATTACGGTACCATTGATTATATTTGACGGACGATTTTGTCTATAGTTCTTCCTGTTTATTCCAATTCTTAATCATATATGAAGAGCAGTACCAGTGAGTAACAGAAATAGAATCTCTATTTTTATAATTTGATTTTTCTCTTCCTGTTTCTAGTGTCCTTTGAAAAACACTTTACGTGTTATTGATAACGTTAACGAAAATAATTATTTATAATCATACATTTTATATATGTGTAAAATATATAGATGAAGTACAGTGAATTAAAGTTTACAATGCACCTCTGGTCCTTATAATCCAATCAATTAATCAATATTCATTTAGAAGTTTTAACCTAATATTTTCTTTTGAAAAAACTAATCATACAAAGTGTGTAGATAAGCATAGATCTTCTTAAATGTTGTCTTCTTTTAAGTGACATTGTACCAATACAAAAACAAACTTTCACGAATACTAGTATTCATATTGCTTTTGCTTTGTTCCCCACAACCCACACACACTTCCATATGACTTACCTTGTTTTATTCATTATACAACACAATTTGTATTTTATTGCAACCTAAAGAATTGCTTTGTTTGATAATATAGGTTTAAGTTTATTGAGTGCAATTTTTAGGAAAGAGTTTTGTAAAGCGTTTATTGGTCAGAATTTGTCCACACATAGAAACATATCTGATAGATGATATTCTTAAATATCATTCAGACAAAATAAAGGCATAACTGTGCTCTCAATTATGATCCCTATCGATGTAACATATAGCCAACTCAATGTGTTCATGTGGAAGTTTCGAAGATGCACATTACTTGTTCTTCGTTTGTAAAAAAAATATTCATCATTTAGGCAATCATTAATGCATAATCTTTTATCGTTTAACTTCTTGAATATAATTGATGTACATTTGTTACTTTGGGGAGACATAACTTTATCTTACATGTATGATGAGAACATAAAAATATTTTAAGAAGTTCATACATTTATACAAAAGTGTGGTAGATTTATCTAAGTTTTTTTTAATTATTTGCATACTTTTCTTATCCATCCTAATTCTAATTAAAAAAATGATTTATTTGTATTTCATTAAATGTAACTGTTATAAATGTTAACTGGCATTGTACATGTATGACATTGTAATTGTGATACATTATGTACAAGCAGAAAACATTATAAGTTTTTTGAACTTGTCTCCAATGCTGTTGGCATTAGTCATACACAACGAAATGACAGAATAAAACCATTTAGCTGAAAGTAACTGTTGTATGTGGAATAATCCTTGTGTGGAACATATGTTTACTTAGCTCCATGTATACACCATCTTATAGCCTACTCCGATTTAGTCGAAAAAACACGTTTAACAGCAAATAATTATTATTTGGTCCAGTATGGTTTTTTAACATAATTAAAGAATGCTGATTCCAAATAAATATGCCGGCCTTTATGAAAATGGCGTTAAGTAACTCAAAAAGGCGATTCAAAATGGTGGACAACCAAATTTTATATTTTTTCTAAAAGTCTTTTTTATAATTGACAAACAATAACGAAATAATCCAGCTTAGTATTTTATCATATCTAAAGTGTGCTAAGTTTGTAAAAATTTGCTGTACTTCCCCAAAAAGCGTTAATTAGGTCAACATTGCGATTCAAAATGTCAGATACCCAGATTTTATAATTTTTTCCTAAAATATCTAACCTAGGTTAAACGCTAAAAAACAATAATAATTCAGTCCAACAAAGTTATTTTTGCAGATTGTTTAGTCTTAAAAACATGCTTGCTATGACAAAAATGGCGCTAATTAAGTCAAAATGGCTGTCAAAATGGTCGACAGGCAAATTCTATAATTCTCTTAAGTCTTATAAATCGAGGTAACAAAAGATTATAAATTGGTTCAGCACAGCTTTTTCTCATAACTAAGGTGTACTGAGTCCAACAAAATATGTTGATCGCGATGTACTGGTACGCTGCATGTTACACCTGTCTTGATGATGTATTGTATAAGGGTTATATATATATACATGTATAATTAAGTTGGATTCGAATTTTTTTTATTGATGTGTACATGTATAATTAGCCGTAAGTCCAAATGTAGTTTGTTACATGTACACTTAACATTATCAGTTCTCGTCTTATCCCATGACTGCAAAGCATAGTAAAACTGGTAAACATGTTTTTTATGGAATATTGTCAAAATCTCATGATTACAAAACATAAGGTCCAACAAACAGTGTCTATACACGAAATGATTAAAGGTGATGCCTCAAAGACGACGTCTTAATGTACAGGACTCTGGTAAGGCCATATGTATGCTGCAAACTAAAATGTCACAAAATGCAGTTGGTAGATTGATGAACAGGCAACAAAGCGTCATTGATCAGTTGTGACGAAGGTTTTAGGAAGCAGGAATAGCCCAGAAAAGTCCTCAAAGTAGAACACCACGCATTATGACCGCCTAGCAGGACTGCAAATAGTACTACAAGCACAGCGAACCCGATTTAACTCGCAAAACTCACGGCGTTCACATTTCGAATCAAACTTGCAGGAATTGGTTTTTCGAAGCTAACCTCAAAGCAAAACGGCCCGATACACGTCCAATTAAATGCAGGTTTAATGCAGACCAATACGTTAGGAGACTAGAGTTTGCAAGAAATTATGCAAAATGTTAATTTCGTTGCTTGACACGGAACTCCGTATAGACCAACATTCTGTGTGTATTTTAATGATTTTAATGATATAAGGCGTAAGCTTAAGTGTGTACACAGAAGAATGAACATTTTTTGGGGTGTTGGGAAACATTTCTGTTCAAGGGTCAACGGAGCTAAACGAAATAAAAAAAATGAAGCACTGACCGTTATCAAATATAGAGATGAGATTCTTTAAATGTGAGACCATTTGCTGGGACCATGGGTGCATAATTTGTTTTAATGAATTAGTACGCTACGGTACGCAGACCGAACATCTAGAACTGGTACCTTGGGGCAAAGCCTTTTGAAAAAATGGAATGGTCTTTGAAGTCAGCAGACCTCAATCCTTTCGAACATGTCTAGAATGTCCTAAAGAGACAGATATAGCAATATATAAGATATAAAGGATCCTAATACATCGATAAAACCAATAAATTCAAATGACTATACACGGGGCGCAAGTAGGGTTTGCTTTTTATATTCAAATATTTGATTGTGCATTTGCTAAAATTATGTAGTAAATATAAGTAATACTTAAGGAATCATTCTTTGAATATTATGAGGTGATGATTCCAAAAGGGGCGTGATCAAATCTATCATACAGCTATTGGATTTAATCATGCCCGACCAAATTTATCACATCATACATGTAATACGAAAAGAATGGTTCCTTTTTCCTATAAAGAAGATATACGTCCAGACGCGAAGTGCATGTACATAAAACACAGTTTCATGAAAATATTTAGCATTACTTAGTGTTCATTAACACAATGAATTGTGGCTTTAAAAAATGCTATTCTACTTAAATAAAGCATTGAAAAAAACCCTGATATGATTATTAATTTGACTGTTCACAAAAATAATTATCTCTCCTGTTTGACAGATATAAACTGATAATTTCTGACATTCATTTATGTTTATACTTTGGTGAACAAGTGGGGTAAATGGATATACATGGGTACAATCTTATCTTATCATAAACACCATTATAAAAAAGCCACTGCACGGGGATTTTGTTACTGGATATTTAAAAATTTCTAGCTAGATATACGCGATGCATTAATATCATTTTGAGTCAAACGGCCCGACTGCGAGGACGTGATTACTTATATACGGTAAGTTATTTACCTGTTAAACTGGCCTGTATGTTTTATAGCATTTCTGGACCCATATCTTTTTCTTATTTCCTCCCTCACTCTTTTTCCCTCAATGTAAACGTACAATGTTTAGATTTTGTATCGTTTAAAATAGCTTTCATTATTGGTAACGTTCAAATCTAATAACGCATACCTAAGGAAAAATAAATCTGTTGTTACACTGATAGGCGAATCTAGTATGTTCAGTACCAAAAAATTGTGTACAGAACAGGGAAGATATTATTTCCACTTTGTAAACATTAAACGTGCCTTTTTTTTTACTCTCAACAATTTCAATTCCAGGCATATTCGAACAGTATACAGATCTTTTTTTATTTTGGTAAAAAGAAATTAAAGATGAAATTATGCGCCGTTGAATGTCAGGAAAAGTAGGTCAAAAGTACAGCTCCAAATTGTAAAAAAACCCACAATGATTCAAACACAATTAAAATTCTTTGTAGAAATGCATGTGGGAAAACACAACCGCATAACAAACTGTTACACTGTGGGATTCTAATAATGATTTTGTTTTCACTGTTTTTCAGTTCAGTTTCTTACGGTAAGTAACATATCATACACTTACAATAAGAAACTAAACATTCTCTGAAAAACAGTAAAAAAATCATTATAAGTAACAGTTTTTAATGCGACTTGTGAAACTTTCGATTCCCTGTCGAAATTCAATCCTGTGATTTGATAGCAAATTAAAATGACTGTAATGTTTAAGGACCATAAACCATACTGGTGTCTCGCCGCCATCTCAGTAGCTTTTAACGAGAAGTTATCAGTGTGTAGAGATACATAACTGTATTTACCTCAGTGATATATGTTCATATTCTAGTTTGGTACAGTTTATCAACATTAAACATTGTGAAGGTTGTTCCGGGCACAAGCCCTAATACGACACAAAATCATCCCTCTTTATTTGTCAACACATGCATGTTGTGTCTGTTGTACCCGTATAAAACAGGTAACATTTTATTATTTTAGATAGAGTTTTTTGAAGTTTTTGGAAACATTATACTTCCTAAAGTCGGTAAGATAATTAAGCAATTTATTCCAAAATACCAATCTACATTAAATTTACTTCTTCATATATTCCACATGCATATACTGTTCAGTGTTGGAGACTGTGTGTCAATTTTATTTAAACTTTTTCGAGAATTTTTTTTTTAAAATATAAGTATGTTGAAAGAAATTCACGTTCTGCACAAACAGCTTATTGACTCGGGTGTTTTATGCATTGCCCACGGTATGGGGAAACCACTGTGCTCAAAATATAGATAGATTAATCGTTTCTCAATCAATCGATACAGACACGAGTCTAGATCAAATTCGAGACACAGATTTGCAACTCAATCCACGAATATTGACGTCCAAGTAACTTTACGGTGCCATTTTTTTGTAATACTACACTGAATGATCGCACTGTATCGTTATGTTACTGTTTAAGAGTTACGTTGTAGATGATTGTCGCATGATCGTATAAGAATAGGACTGCTTCGCCAAATTTTTGCCGTAGTTACACTTACCCTTTATGAATGTCTTCTACGACAATTGCGTTTTACTACACTGTCGATCGTTCGGTGTAAACCTACAATAAACAAGGTAAAGCATTGTACATTATTCGCTTTCTGACAGTACAGTCCTTTTTAGAACACTTACAAAAATCGTGAGATGTCATGAATTCAAATTGATTAAATTAGGACCTTGGTATCTGTTTGAATCATTTTTATCAACAGAAGTTGGCGGTGTACATGTACGTACTTTCCTTTCACATATATTACCCTATTAAATTTATTCTTTAAAAAAACTAGCACTCTCGGTGGATATATAATAAGTCGTTTAAAGTTACTGCTCAATAGACGCATTCAGGGAGATTTAAATACAAAATAGCATAGATAAACATTTAGTTTAATCGAATTTGCGTTGAAGAATCACTCGATATCTCTGTAGGGGTTCATTAATTTACAGCTATTTAGTTTTTGTTTGTTTTTTATTCTCTGCATGTTTAACTACAAACGTATTTTACTTCTTTCCCTCTTTTTTGACATCAGACGAGTAACTCCTGGATGAAAAAGATCGGATGACATATCTGTCAAGGTAAGGAAAGGATATGTACACATTTGTACAAAACGGTGTGCCTTGTTACACAGAATGATACAATTCTTTTACCCATAATAATGATTGTAAATAATTTTGGCCCCTTTTTAGCTCACCTGAGCCAAAGGCTCAAGTGAGCTTTTTTGATCACTATTTGCCCGTTGTCTGTCGTCGTTGTCGTTGTCGTCGTTGTAAACTTTTCACATGTTCATCTTCTTCTCAAGAACCACTTGGCAGATTTCAACCAAATTTGGCACAAAGCACCACTAGGTGAAGGGGATTCAAGTTTGTTCAAATGAAGGGCCACTCCCTCTTTAAAGGGGAGATAATTGAGAATTTTTGAAAATTTGTTGGTATTTTTCAAAAATCTTCCAAAAACTATTCGGCCTGAAAAGCTTAAACTTGTGTGGAGGCATCCTCAGGTAGTGTAGATTCAAGTTTGTTCAAATCGTGGTCCCTGTGGGAAGGGTGGGGCCACAATAGGGGGATCAATTTTTACAAAGGAATATATAAAGAAAATCTTTAACAATCTCCTTCTCAAAAACTCTTAGGGCAGAAAAGCTCAAATTAAAATGGGAGCATCCTCAGATATTGTAGATTCAAGTTTGTTCAAATCATTGTCCCTGGGGGTAGGGTGGGGCCACAATGGAGGATCAAGTTTTACATAGGAATATATATAGAGAATCTTTAAAAATCTCCTTCTCAAAAACTATTAGGCCAGGAAAGCTCAAATTAAAATGGGAGCATCCTCAGGTAGTGTAGATTCAAGTTTGTTCAAATCATGGTCCCTGTGGGTAGGGTGGGGCCACAATAGGGGGAACAATTTTTACAAAGTAATATATAAAGATAATCTTTAAAAATCTTTTTCTCAAAAACCATTAGGCTAGAAAAGCTCAAATTAAAATGGAAGCATCCTCGGGTAGTGTAGATTCACGTTTGTTCAAATCATTGTCCCCGGGGGTAGGGTGGGGCCACAATGGGGGGATCAAGTTTTACATAAGAATATATAGAGAAAATATTTTAAAATCTTCTCCTCAAACACTATTAGGCCAGGAAAGCTCAAATTTGAGTGGAAGCATCCTCAGATAGCGTAGATTCAAGTTTGTTCAAATCATGGTCCCCGGGGGTAGGGTGGGGCCACAATTAGGGGATAAATTTTAGCAAGGAATATATAGAGAAAATCTATAAAAATCTTTTTTTTATTTTTTATTTGGCCAGCAAAAGCTTAAACTTGTGTAGAAGCATCCTCGGGTAGTGTAAATTCAAGTTTGCAAGACAGTCCCTAGTGATAGGGCGGGGCCGTGATGGCGGTTTGAATTTTTACATAGGAATACATAGAGAAAATCTTTAAAAATATTCTGGGAAAGTGTTCGGTCCAAAACTCAGTACTTAGTGTGAAAGCACAGGTTATGCAGATTAAAGTTTGATGAAACCATGATTCCCTAGAGAAAAGTGGGGCCACGAAATGGGAGGGGGGGGGGGTACTGTGGTTTCATCAATATTGGTTGAATACCAATTTTCGTGGATTTCATTGTTAATTTGATCCTTGAAATTAAATGTTCATTGAAATTCACTTTCAACAAACTTTCAACAAACATTTTGTATTGATAGGATCATTGGCCACGAAATTATGTATCCTTGAAACTGTGGTTTTCAGAAAATCCACGAAAATCTATACCCACGAAAATTAATGAAACCACAGTATATAGGAATAGAGAAAAATCTTCTTACAGGTACAACAACAAAAAGGGCTTGGTATTAACCAAAAAAAGAGGTGGATAAAAATTGGCAGATTTTCAACTTTTTTTTAGCAAGATCTATTGTACTTAGGTGTCAAGATATTTTGATACTGTAATGCTAATTTGATTATGCAGATTTAAGTTTAATGAAACCATGATTCCCTAGAGAAAAGTGGGGCCACGAAATGGGGGGGGGGGGGGTATATAGGAATAGAGAAAAATCTTCTTGCAGGTACAACAACAAAAAGGGCTTGGTATTTACCAAAAAAAAAAGAAGTGGATAAAAATAGGCTGATTTTCAGGTTTTCTTTTTAGCAAGATCTATTGTACTTAGTTGTCAAGATATTTTGATACTGTAATGCTAATTTGATTATGCAGATTTAAGTTTAATGAAACCATGATTCCCTAGAGAAAAGTGGGGCCACGAAATGGGGGGGGGGGGTATATAGGAATAGAGAAAAATCTTCTTGCAGGTACAACAACAAAAAGGGCTTGGTATTTACCCAAAAAAAAAAGAAGTGGATAAAAATAGGCTGATTTTCAGGTTTTCTTTTTAGCAAGATCTATTGTACTTAGTTGTCAAGATATTTTGATACTGTAATGCTAATTTGATCAGAATTAAGGCAACTGTTGCTCAGGTGAGCGATGTGGCCCCTGGGCCTCTTGTTATATTTTACTGTAATATGACAAAAATTGTACATGTTTTAAATTAAACCACTGTGTTTATAATGCATACTGAATGAGACATCAACCATATGTAACATTAATTAACTGCCAGCTCTATTGAGACCAGTAAATGTATCTCTAGGACATGAGTTTTGTGGGTGAGGAACCAGAGAGAAGGAGAGTGAGATCACTTCATTCTTTATAATCTAGACAAAGGTATGATTAACTGAGGTCCATTATCGTTTGTATACCTTTATATATACACCGATTTATGATATTGGTTCAGCACAAGCGCCGTCACTCTACATAAATTTTACTTCTTACACCTACTTACATGTATATCAAGATTTCACCCATTACAATTTCAAGTAAAACACTGTACTGATTTTACCTGCAGTGGGCAAATAAAAAAAATAAAAAACATTGTTAAGTTATATTTTGATTATATAAAATGAATTTATGCGATGATCGTCCTTCGTATTAGCTAAACCACGATGTGTAAGCCTTCCGTTTTCTTTATCTACTTGAGGATCAACTCAAACTTAGGAATCACCAAATTTTAACATCATTTTACATGGATATATGAAATTTTACTTATAATTGACTGAATAGTTCGGCCCATCTATCATGAGTGAACATTTAGTTTTCAATTACCAGAGTAATATTTTATTTCTAAATAAAGTAACAAAACTGTCAGAACTGTCTATCAAAGAGAATGAACACAGGTTTTGAGTCTCCAAGTTCCAGGTCTCTGAGTCCCTCACCTGGATATTGGGCATTGCTTACGCATAATACATTCATTAATACATGGCTTTGAGGTTAAAAAGGTTAAATAGATGGGAAAAGCATTATATGGCCAACTTGCAGTATCAAGGCCTTACGTACATATTAAAAGGTCATATATAAAAGTATACACGAGTTCATGGTTTAAAAGGTTACAAAGAATATATAAAACATGCAATACATGACTCGGTATAGAGTACCAGAGCTATCGATTCAGACACAGAATCTGACAACTTATTTATAAACTCCCAATTTGGATATTATTGTGCCCACATTCTGCATCTGGTTGTACAATATTTAGGAATACTGCGCAGTGCTACAAGAGTCATAGAGTTCTTTCTGTTAATCATATCATTACCACAATCCATTGCGCAGTATCTAGGTATACATAAGTATCACAGTGACCAAGTTGTAATATTAACAATTCAAGGTCATAACATGGTTATCTGTTTACAGATGTTGTGTAACACTTGTTCAGTAGATATATGAAAAAAATGGCATACACATGTACTTACACATGTATATACACGTGCACATACAATGTATCGGAAGCCCTGTTTCAGAAAGGGAGGTTGGAATGATAATTCGATTTTGCATATGCATATATTATCTGTTTTGCATTATACATACGAGTATAGTGATTTTAATTGAAAAGCCCGTCAAAAAGAAATAAACAAAACAAACAAACAGTGAAAATAAAAAAAAATAAAAAAACATTAACAAACCGGCAAAAGGAAAATACAAATTTATCAAAATCAAGATGTTGTGGTAAAATCCTATGTAATTATACGTCTATTGGATTACACGAGTTTTCGGAGGATAGACACAAAGTAAACGTTTCAATGAACATGAAAGGTAATCAAACACCGGGTACCTCTAAAACTAAAAGGTTGTTTAAAAGGGCATGTGGGGGTTAGATATCGATATTCAAATCTACACAATAGAATTTAAAGAGAGTGTTTTGTATTTTACAACCTCTTGATTAGTTCCGCGCCAATACACGTATTACATTGTGTACTTGCATTCTTTATCCACTTATTTCAACGAAAATTTAATTTAAGGGTACAACTAGAAAATCATTGATTGGTGCGTTAATATTTACACTTTTGCTAAGATAGGAATATCTTTCTGTAAAATATTTACTCAATATGTTTATCAAAATATATACAGTAGGGTACTTTGAACAGGTCTTTTAAATCTCATGTAACCAGTTTTTTTTTTTATTTACGGCATTTCAGATTGCGAAATGTAAAATAAATTCAGGTAGTTGAAAAACCGTCCTATTCATTGAGGGAAACTCTTCTCTCTCTACCTGGTGTCATTTTTCATCCATGCAGAAAAGCAACGATACTTAGAGTATAACATGTACAGCTTAGTCTATCCCAATTGATTTAGCCGGCGTTTAAATGGCCGAAAAACCTTTCAAATCTCTTTTGACACAGATAAATCGCAATAAGTCTTTAAGTGAGGATTAAATAATAACAACGGATGATTTTATACAAATATGTATAATTCGAGAACAGACTTAACAAGTCCTAAATACATAAAATGATGTCTAAATTAACTAATTGAGGGTTTTTTAGACATCAGATAGCTGCTGATTGCTGTTACCGTAGCTGGGAACAATGCATATAGATCTACATGTACTAGACTTGGAAACTCTTAAATGACTACAAAACTACATGTATATTACATTGTATATTTATCTTAAATCTAAACATTTACTTCCTCCATATATTCAATTCAATCAATAAACATTCAAGTAAAACAATTTCTTTTAACTTATGAACGTCAGAAGCATGTGCATCTTAGCAACCAGGTATCTGCACAAGCAAAATCAATTCGCTGAACTTTTAAAGGTGATCGAGTATTTATTTTCTTATCAGATGATTATACATCATACTTGTATGCTACAAGGGAATATAAAATAAATTTGATTCTAAAGTATAAATTTATCATAAACGTTAAACTGCATTTGGACTATCTTTAAGATGTCTATGGAATATACTGAATGATTTTTTTCTGTAATTTGATATCAACATGTATGTGTCAGTCTTCTTTTTTGTAACAATGTGAACTGTCAAATGTAATACATTACGCAATGCATGCTTGGGTTGCCGCGTTCGGAACACTGTATATAAAGCACATAGATATAAGTTTTTTCTCGAGTTGCTCCTACTTGCAATCCGAGAGGACCACACTGAAACTATTTATTGAATTGCAAACAGTGCGGTGCTTTTAATTTCTCACAAAAAGCAACTGGGCCCCAATACACATTCAAAATCTTGGCTTATGGATTTTAAGGCGAGCACAGTGAGAGATGTGCGACTAAAATCTAGTATTACAAGGAAAATTCTTTCTTTAGCTTGAATTTTGTGGCAATTTAATTAATATATGTGACATGTTTTTTTTTTCTTTCAGAAACACGTACTGTACAGCTGAACAGGCGTTGGGTGTGGGAAGGATGCTCCTAGTTCACGGAGCAGGAATGAAAAGTGCGTATATACTTTATAAACATTTGCAGTATGACAGTTGTATAAATAATATGCTTGCGTGAACAATCAGACGAATTGAAAATTAAATGTTTCTTTAATTTTATTCATAAAAAGTCATTACTTTCCAGTTATTTTTATATAACTTGTTAAAACATTTCAGGCATCAGACTTTGGGTTGATCAGAAGAAAATGCATGCCTGTCCCTCTGTACACGTGGCCACATCGTGCGATCCGTTTTGACTCAAGTTTTTCACAAATGGGTATGTAATAATATTATTATAAAATGAAACGAATATATACAATTAGCAACCATTTGAGGCGTTATGCAAAAGTATAGATATATAATTTGAAGATGTAGCGATGTTTTGCCAGCTTTACTCTCTTTATTTGCACATGTAAGAATCACTGATCCAATGGTGATATGTAACATATTTTTTTATAATTGACCCTAAAATAACTCGATCTTGTTTGCTATATATTGCTAGACTCAACTATTCTTCCAAAAAAAATTCTTCCCTACAAATTTTTTTCCCCCTCCAAATCATGAAATTCCTAATCCGTGGGGGGGGGGGGGATTCAATTTGACTACTCATTTCCTTATTTTCATATAATTTTTTTACTAGCTTCCAAAACAAGTGGGGGGGGGGGCAACTCCATTATAATTCAGTTTTTTATATGTAAATTTTAAAAAATTTGTTGCTGCGAGAAAAAGGGGGGGGGGGCAGGCCCCCCCTGCCCCCCCCCCCCCCCCCCCCGATGCTACGTGCCTGATACATGTAGTATTTTGTGAAATATATGCAGTTTTAATACTTGTGCCTTAATTATTTTGTCCTATTTTCCATTACATAGTGTTGAACGTGCAGATTAGAAATCCCATTCTTACGTACCATGGTTCAACGAATTACGGGATCAGTAAAAATCACAATAGCCGCACAGGTAAGTTAAATTGTGTGATTTCACGTTGCATTTTGTAGCATGAGGTCCATATTGGCCTATTGTCTTTAAATTATCTGGTAATTAATCATTTACATGTACAAATACACATGTACATGTTTATGGATATTCTGCTGTCAACTATAATAAAACGATCGGTTTTCATGGCTTTTGAGTAACATATTTGCTTTCTTTTTCATAGTATTTCGTCGTGTCGCTTAAATTGCCAATGTAAACAAGTTACTGTCTTGGTCTTGGAAGCTGATGCTTAAAAAAAATAGAAAGGAAGAGCCAGCGAGACCGGATCCAATCACTGCTGTTGTGAATAGACGGTGCGCCAGAAAAAAAAAATCTATTACCCGGTCCGCGTATAGGTGTGTCGACTCGGAGGAATTCACCTATTTCTGGATTCTTATGAAATACTTTGTTAGGGCTTTTGGTAACGAATTCCAAATGTTAACATTATTATTATTATTATTATTTTAATTTTGAAATAAAAGTAGAACATTCTCTGTTATAGGCCTAGTTGTTGTCACTATGACTAGGGTTCCATCATGCGTGCAATATCTAAATGAACGACAGGTGCGTTCAGCATGTAACGTGTATATGATGTACAGTATTTACGGTTTATCTCGTGTCATTATGGCAAATATGTGGGGAATAGGGTAACCTGAATATTTAAGGTCATATACATTCATATTCAACAGCCGAACTACCAATACTTCTATTTCATTATTTGTCTATATATAATGATTTTATATATTCTTTATTTTATTTACATGTACTCTAACATAACGTTATGTAGTTAGCGGCTGGAAAATTATGTTTTATTCACTTCGTGTTATGTATCCACTTAAAATCTACGCTATCCATTTCTTTAAAACATTTTTGCATTTACAAGTTTAAGAGTTGCCGCATTGCTAGATCAAAACTCTAACGACGTAAGCCGGTTGATTTTATTACTACTTGGTGCGTTTGAGATTGAACTTCAATATTCAAACGCACCCATGCGGATCAGTCTGATTACCGGAGTTGTCATTGATACATTTTGGAATCGCATGAGTTTTGCTGTCGATGTGAATTTTGTTTAAAATAATGTTTCAGAAAAAATAAAACCTGCATAAATTATACAATAAGGCTTCTGTATCATCTTATTAAAAAGAGAGAAAATATAGAGAAAATGTTTGTGTTTTTTGTTGTTACAAAAAGCATAATCTACTAAATAACATTATATTTTTCTCAAGGAGAAACTGTGCAAAATATGTGATTATAAAAAGATGCCCAAAAAATTGATCAAATTGGAGTGTATTGTCTCCAGATGCATCTATCGGATGCTTTCAAGAGTATAAGACTACAATGTACACATTTTCATAAGCACGTGTAATTTTTATTTGACACAAAATCGCAATTTTTTGGCTTTTCGGATTTTAAGTAAAAAACGGTAACATATATCATCCCAAATATTCATTAACCGCTATTATAGTCAATTCCATGTACTTTTAATGAACCATTTTGTAATTCCATGCTCCCTTGGTGTTACTGTTTGGCTTTTTAAGGTTTTGGTGTCTTTTGGGGTAACTTGATGTAACTTGGTGGACTGAAACCGAAACATAAATTCCACCATGATATCATTATAGTTGTTTTAAACATCTGCGCCATTAGATTTCCAAACTTTATATAATTTATATTTTGTAATTACGACTGCACGTTTTATGAAGAATGGATGGTTTTTACAACTCATGCAAACGCATGCGAATAAATCTGGCGATGTTCCTAATGATTGGATCTTGTGTGCAGGTATTCTTATTGGCCCTGTTCTTACAGTTCTGTATTTTGTGTTCGATTCCACTTATGCTGAACTTTCCCCCCAAAGTCAGAAAACTTCAGCACAACATTTTCTGCACTTAAACTGTCACAACAATGCTATTTTGGAACAAAAAAATGATAAAAAAGTAAACATGTATACCTAACTCCATTAGCAGTGATAACTAACGTTATATTACAAAGTATTTTTTAACTATAAAAGAGAAAAAAACCCAGTAATACGTAGAGTTGTATATACTTCCCAAGAAAGAACAGAAGTTTACATGATGTATGTTAACCAAATTTATAAATTAATTGGTAACTTCATCCACTTAAAAAAAATGTGAAAAAGAAAACGCACCCTTTGTTCCTTATTCTCTTTAAAATGGGTGCTATGCTGCAGCCTCAATATCAGTTGTGACGGTTTTTAATGATTTGATTTTTAAAGAAAGTAAGGTATATTATTCATGAAAGAAGAAAAAAAATTCTACCAATTGATTAAAGAACCAAATTGAAAATATATAGACAGTTAGTCTCATATATTCATGTAATTGTGTTATGTTAGTTGTTAACAGATCATGTGTAGTTTCACTTGTTTAAAACCGCATTAATATCACTGTAAGGTTGTTGTCCCCTTTTTAAAACATTTGTGGCAACTGACTGCACTGTATCATCAGCTTTTAAAATATACTTCCTTGTTAAAATTACATATAGTTTGCATGTTACATTTAGTCACATTATCTTAGCTTAATATTCTTGTGTTGTGGTCCTAATAAGTTGCCATACTTCAAATACTTAGTTGGTCATGTTCGATTAATGTTGACATAAGTCACATATTAGAACGTTTATTTATTGACTAAAGATCTAGACATTGGACAGGTTATATCTTCAGCCTTCAGAGATATGTCAGTCACATGACATATACGTCGTATATGTTAAGACAGCGGTCATGCCTGTAGTCATCTTGCCGTATTTTTAGGTTAGTAATTGTACAAAAGGAACTGAGTCTACATAATTTTAGAGACAACCACTCAAGCATGGAAAGATCATTGATAAGCTTATTTAGATATAAAAGATGATTATTAGCTCTTTGCCTGCTAAAATAAGCTAAATGATAGGATATTAGAATTACAGCTTTGATCCCACAAAACCTTTTTTTAAATTTGTGATGTAAAGTCATTTGTTGATAGATTTAACAAGAGTCGGCTGGTCAGCTACAAAGGAATGCACAGTCATCGTACAGCTATATACAGGGCATGTACATGAATTGCAACCTAACTTGCTTAAAAGTTTTATACAACTCATTCTACATTTCCGTTATTAAGTATTCACAGATGACTTCCACTCAAAGGCACTTAAATATAAGATATCCCCATGCATGGCTATTACACATTAGGAGAGAATATTATCCTGTAATTAATAGAAACCTAGACATGGAATTAATAATAGCAGTACTAGGTACATATATTTAGTACCGGTACTTGCGCAGATTAAATGACAGTTTTTGTATTGGAAGTATGCCAGAAACTTGGTACATGATTAAAAAAATTTCACCTACCGGTATTTAAAAAGTTCAAAGTCTTATATCATACATGTAGATAGTAAAGGTTGGTCGATAGTCCTAAATTATATATGTCAGTGTTCATCATTTTCCTTTTAATATTAAAAATTTAATTTACATTTGTGTTCACTTTGAAGTTTCGTTGATAGTTTCTAGTGCATTAGCCAGATTTATACTTAATATGCATATTAAATATCTATAATATGCTTAAGATTAGACCCAAACTATTAAACATTTTAGTAAGTCAGATCTTTATTTTTATTTCAATTAATAAAACAAATCATAATTTTAGAAGGGCATTAGTTATTTTTGATACCTAGACATTAATTTCTTCATTGTACAATAAGTCATTGTCAATGAGTTTCAGACCACAATCCCTTGCAACAAAACTGAACATCTACAATGTAAATCTGAACACTAAGAAGTATGTGATCTCATTATTTTATTGAAATATGCATCAATCATATCAATCCATGTTAACTTTAAATTTATGTATATCAAAAGACCCCCCCCCCCCTTACAGAAAAGAATGCCATTGAACTTCCATTATTTCTGCAGTTTATTTCTGACCATTGAAACCCCATTGCTTTTCCAGTTACAAGATGTCACATGGCATTATATATTGTCTACCAAGAAAAACCATTGAATTTCCAGTTTCCATTTAAAACACAGTGAAAACTCAGTGATAGTCCATTGAAACACCATTGAAAATGAATACTTATGCAAATTAGTTTGCACCAGTTAAATGATGTCATCTTTCAATGCTAAATTAATGGAGAAAGGATGGTTTGCACAAATGCATTGAAAACCCATTGATTTCCTATTGATTATTATTTGATTGCTTTATAGAAGATAAGTAGTACATAGGACTAAGGTTGCACTATTCGTATTAGATATATACAGGCTTAAGAAGGGGATAGAGGGAGCAAAGGGACAGAGCCCCTCCTTAATCGCAATAATTTTACTTATAATAGGATCTAACTTACTTTTGTCATAATTTATTTTTTCAGTGGTTGATCAAAAGTTTTATGCCAATCAAACACATGTATACCAATATCTCTCCTTTGTTCAGCTGTCTACATGTAAGCTGTCAAAAATCAAAAATGTTGTCTCTGTGAACTATGAGAAATTCTTAACAATTAAAAACATCACTTTGTAGAATATTAAGCGACCGCTGATTGGATCAAAAAGTGGTTTATGTTCTAAACCTAGATAAATCAACAATGATACATCATGTACATAGCTATAATTCTTTTCTTATAGTACATACCAAGAAGAGAATTTGTACATAGTAAGAATTTAAAGGGACCATTAAAGGGTCTAATTTATATTCATGCACTTTCAGTCTGTCGAATTTTGCATGAAATATACATGTATCTCTCTCTCTCTTTCAGATATCAAAAGCCTCAAGTGATTCCTGTCCAATATCTCCATTGACTTTAGAGATTGTTGATGAATGTCCTGACAGTGAGGAGAAATGGAGTGAGGCAGCAGCCAGGAAGAACTGTGCAGCTCATGCCAGCAGTTGTAATGAACCTGATAGACTTGTGTATCACTGTGTCATCAATTCATTTGTCAATCAGACACTAGAAATATGCGCATATAGCAGGATCATAGTGTTTGGTAGGATTTGATATACATGTATTAGCTTATTTTAAGTGTTTAAAAGGTGCAATAATGTAGCCCCATATTTTTATTGAAATATTTTACAGAGACATAAAAGAGGCTTGCAACAATATTTATTGTGTAGGGTCTGTATATTTGTTTGAAATATATTTTACAAAATATAGTACTGTGGACAAGTTTGGGGGGGGAGGGGAACAATCAGTTTTAAGTGAGGGAAGATGAAATTTTAATTTATGATTAAATCATTAGGTAATCTTATTTACTTTGTGTATACATTTAACATGTTTAATACCACTTTTAATAAGAGGCCCTTGGGCCACAGCGCTCACCTGAGGAACAATAGGTATGATGAAATCAGCTTAATGGAGTCATAATACAAACTATCTGGACAAAGTTCAATAATGCATGTAGATCCTGTATACCGTATTTTTCCAACGATTCGTCGGTATTTTTTTTCTCTGAAGCAGAGCACTCGACTTATTGTCTTGTTCGACTTGTCGTAGGCTCGAGGTCAGAAAATTGTTAAAAATAGCATTAAAAATTATGGTTTTAATCATCTTGAGTTGGCTGTGTGATTGAAAATTACGTTGTTGAATTCACTGTTCATCTTTAATAGTTATCATTTTCACTCATCTGTTAACACTTTAATACATAATAACAACAGTTATTAAAAAATGTTACATTGTCTTTAATCAATTAAAAGTTTTACCATTCCGTTTTTATAAACACATCGTCACATGGTTCTATGTATCACTAGTAGGAAGATAGCATTGCGCAGTAAAATTGAAACCAAATTTGAATGGAAGAAAATATTGCAGTAGGTCCGGGAGATGTTTTTTAAATTTAATTATTTTATTAGTAAAGAGTTGTTAGTGGAAAGTATAAATCAGAAATATTTTATGGTCAAATTCAATCTTAAAATACGTAAGCGGCAATTATCAATACTACTGTTTATACAATAAGCTGACACCGGTTGTGTTAATAATCTTGCCCTAAGGCTGAGATCTCTACGGCAATTTCACTTCCTGTGTATATAAGGAGTACCGTTATAAGAGTGATTATAGTTCATTGTTTATTGTCCAATTCTTTGATTATTGTTAGATAAATTTTTTAGGAAACGTATACTGTATGTCGTATATCGTCATTATCAAGTCGTACAAATGATCGATCTATTCTAACAGTGTCTATGTAAAACAATAGCGTGTAACTGCTTTACTGGATACAAAGTAAACAAGTTTCATCAAATCATAGTAATTGCTAAGCTTTCTGCACTTGAGATCCCCCTTTGAAGTCCGACACGAGACAGGTGCATGCCTATGACACCGGAAATTGTTAAACAAATCATAGTAATTGCTAAGCTTTCTGCACTTGAGATCCCCCTTTGAAGTCCGACACGAGACAGGTGCATGCCTATGACACCGGAAATTGTTAAACAAACATTGACCACGCGCCGAGTCAACAGGTGGCTGGTTACGTAATGGCGAATACACTGGCGATAGTCAGAGTGGATAATTATTTTAATGCTTGGGAATAAAATATTTCTGACAAAGTAAGTTTAGTTTTGCATAACACGCGATATCGGGAATTGTTTAAAATGCAAGCGACTTTGTAGATGTTGCCGGTATTTGAAAATATGATGCATAAGTATAATTTAAAGCGTAATTGTTTAAATGTTTATCATTAATAATAATTGGTAGCAATATCGGGGACATCATGGCATCATACACTGATAATGTTACTGCAGTTTTATACGCCATTTTGAAGTGATAAGATCGACGTATGGTCTAAATCGACGAATCGTAGGATTTTGTTAAAATTTTGGCTAGAAAAGAGCAATTCAACGAGTCGTCCGCATCGACGAGTGGTCGGGAAAATACGGAAAATAAAATCCATTTTCCCCCTGGATATTGTTATGTTTATAATCATTAGTCCCTTTTCTAACAGGATGATTGTATAGTCATATCACATGTTGAGTATCTCAAAAAGATCCTTAACAATTGTTTATATATGGGGTATGAACCTACATCAAGTTCTGAACCTTCTTGTGAGGCCGAAGAATTGTCCAGGGGCCAAAGTCTTAACAATTATAAAGAATCATCTGGCTGATTAGTTTTTCTGAGAAGAAGATTTTTAAAGATTTTCTCTACATATTCTTATGTAAAACTTCGACCCTCCATTGTGCCCCACCCTACCCCCAGAGGGCGTGATTTTCACAACTGTGAATCTACACTACCCGAGGATGCTTCCACACAAGTTTCAGCTTTCCTGGCTGACTAGTTTCTGAGACGAAGAAGAATTTTTAAGATTTACTCAATATATTCCTATGTTAAACTTTGACCCCCATTGTGGCCCCACCCTACCCCTGGGGATCATGATTTTCACAACTTTGAATATACACCTGATGATACTTCCACACAAGTTTCAGCTTTCCTGGCTTAATGGTTCTTGAGAAGAGGATTTTTGAAAGTTTCTCAAAAATTTTCATTAATTTCTAATTATCTCCCCTTGAAAAAGGGTGTGGCCCTTAATTTTCACAACTTGGAATCCTCTTTGGATGATTTGTGCCAAGTTTGGTTGAAATTGGCCCAGTAGTTCTTGAAAAGATGTTGAAAATGTGAAAAGTTTACAGACAGACAGATGACGGACAAAATGTGATCAGAAAAGCTCACTTGAGCTTTCTGCTCAGGTGAGCTAAAAATTCCAAAGGACTCTTCATCAAGGAATGAAACACAGTAGTCATAGGCATTGGACCAGTATTACCCATACATTGCTGGTTCAAACCCTGCTGTGGTTTCTTGGTTGTTTGTTCTGCACTTAGAGCTCAAATTTGACATTTGTTTTTGCATATAGCCAGTGGCTGCACTTTGATATTACATGTGCATGTGCAGCAAGTCTACATGCCTTCAACCTGCATTCAGCTTGCTCTTACCAAATTTTAGTGTTGAAAAATTTGGAATATATTAAAGTTTAATTAAAATACTAAGTAAGTAAGTTTGGTTGCGATAAAAAAAAAAATAGAGTCCCAGGACAATTCTTGTCCCAAAGCTCTTTTAAAAAAGGCAGTGTTGCCCCTTTTTTCTCCTCATTTTTCCTCTCTCTCATAGTTTCCCATTTAACTATTTTAGCTGCATAGATATAATGATTTAACACAGTTATTGCCAATATCAAAGAGATGCTGCAGCTTTTTTGTCTAGAATATACCACAGAAGCTGTTAGTAAAATACTGGATCAGAAACACATACAATCAAAACTGCCGAAGGGCCCACCCCTATTAAGCAGTCACCTTTCGTATGTGGTCATTTTATTTCCTCTCGATGAAAAATCCCATATAATTGCCCTCTAAAAAGCGGTCACCTGTCTAACACGGTCAGCGGTCATCGAATTTTGATCCGAAACTGTACAGTCGACATGCATTAGGCGGCCATTTTGGCCGGTCACATGATTTACACCTGGGGATTTTAAAATATGGCTTTCGAATGTCGGGTAATAAATGTAAACAATAATTATACGCGAGAGAAACCAAATTAATCGATGTATTTATAATACATAATTGGCAGATCAGATACGAATGGGAATCAAGTGAATTGTATTAACAATGTTTGTTTTATAAACATGAAGGAAATAGGTGTCAAACATGTCCGCGGCAAGGCAAGAGAATATTGCTTGATTTAATAATAATTATAATATGATTTTGAGTTCAGATACGGTCGGTTAAAAACTTAATTGTTGATTTGTATTAAAATTGTTTGTTTTCTATATATATGGTACTCATGAAAATAGTTAGTATTATAATTGTGAAAATGTCAGTGACATGGTTTTACTACGTAATGACTTTTTTCAATAATTTTAAAAAATACATATTATACACATATATAAAAAATGCATGCACAATGCATTGTTATGTATTTGTACTTATTTGTAAATATAATAGATACTATAAAAAACATTTAATCAATTACTTTCTCTATCATTTTGATTCATTATTGGTTTATTGGGATAATTGTTTTAATAAGGTATTTGATGTTGGCAAATTCACAAGTCTCTATTCAAGGGTCACCTCTGTTAAGAGGTCACTTTGGGTGCCTCCCGAAGGTGACTGCTTAATACAAGTTTGACCGTATTTGCCTCGCATTGATCATGAGTATGTAAAACTGAATATAAAAAAAAAATTCAAAACCATGTAAATTTCAAGTCTATTATGTGGCTGGCTGTTCAGAAGACCACCCTATCATCTTTACTTTGTACCTTTTACATGAAACAAACTACATGTAATATATATAATTAAAAGTATACTATTATAAATTATATTTAATTTAGTACCCAAGTATTAAAAAAAAATATAAATTAAATATCTACTCCCAATAAAGTGATATAAAATACAAACTGCTATGCTTTATATCTATTTGCAGGTTACTGTACAGAATACAGTTTAGGTGGAAATGTTATTCAACAAAGCTTCAGAGCATCTTGTAAACAGTTTACAGAAAATCCATGTCCACTTGGATATCCATCAACAGATGCCTACAAGTGTAAGTCATAAATGTTTCTTCAATTTCCTACTTATCTATGAACATAATCATAAGAATGAGTGAAGACATGCTCAGTCCCCTGTTAGTAAGAGGTATATTGCACAAAATTTCTTGAAACTTTGTAGGTAATAAGGACACAATGTACTAAGGAAATATTGTGTAATTGTATATATTCACAGGATATTACAATTCCATTATTTTTCCAGGAGCTTTCTGATCACCTTTTGTCTGCCATTTGTCTGTCCATCTGTCTGTAAACTTTTCACATTTTTGACTAATTTTTAAGAACCACTGGACCAGTTTAAGTGATTTAGAGAACAGTTTATGAGTGAAATCTCTATTTATCAATTGGGATGTAAGATAAATACAGTTATCATGAGGAACTGTACTATAAATAACTTGTATTATGGTTAACTCCACCCATCTTGTGTAAGACTATCTTGATTCTCGAGGCTTGGAATGCCTCGGTAACTAAGTTAGTGCATTTAATGAACGCTAGAAAAGTATAGAAATTTCTTTTGTTAACTCCAACCACTTTCGCAAAGCACTGTGGTATAGCGCAACTGGCCAGCAGACAACATTTTCTTTAGGCAAGATGGACGATGTAATCGAGACTATCAGTTTTGATGAACTTGACTTTTTGCAATTTACCGAGAATGACAACTCTTTCACAGATTTGTGATGCAATTGAAAAAGAAGAGGAACTCAATGATGGTTATTATGCATGAAATCAGTTTTAGAAACGAGTTTGATATGAACATTGATATCACAGTGTCTCGATCCACATGCCGAAATGCAGAATGTTGATGTTGAAATGTTTGGAGATTTTGATTTGGATGGAGATAAAGTACCAGTAATGATTTTGACATAAACAGTGATGAATCAACAAAGTCGCGTTTTGGAGGAAGAGAAGTTAATTTCAAGTCAAGAAAATCACTGTCAATACAAAGGAAAACACTTGTTGGGCATTTGGTGTTTTTAGCTCACCTGAGCTGAAAGCTCAAGTGAGCTATTCTGATCACATTTTGTCTGTCGTCCGTCCGTCTGTAAACTTTTCACATTTTAAACTTCTTCTCTAAAACCACTTCACCAATTTCAACCAAATTTGGGACAAAGCAACGCTATTGAAAGGTGATTATAAATTGCAGATATGAAAGGCCAATCTTTATTTAAAACGGTAAAACCTCGAAACTGTAGAAAAAGGGGGGTGCATTTAAAAAAATCTTCTTCTCAAGAACTACTGAGTTAAATTCAACGTGATTTTGCATGAATAATCCTTATTTAAAGGAAAATATAAATTGCAAAAATTATCGGTGAATTCTGTTTCAATTTTGAGTAATTTATGAAAATAAAGAGATAATCGCGGTCAATTAGTTTATAACTTTGGGTTCGGTATTCCATATCGAAAACAAAAGTTCTTTGTATAAAGCAGCCATGTTTGAATGTTAGGTCAAACTGACAAAGATAAATTTGCCTGATGTGCAACAGTTTACGTAGGAAGGGATACTTGAAACATGCTAAATATATGTGTGCCGATTTCATGAAGTGGATTGAGGTTAAATCTTTCAATGCGTTGACATTTTCACTCGTGACCGTGTTTTTACGTTGTTTTTTGTTTATGCTTTATGGAAATATCGCCAGTATTTTGGAATTTTTACGTATCGAATCAAATATAGACTTCGGTAAATTAGACAGTTAATTGTTTACCTGTGCAAAATGAGCAAAATCTGATGCACTTACAACATATTATATTATAAACAGTATACATTGTATTGGTAATTCGGTACAATCACTAAGTTTTGGTTTATTATAATGAAACATGTTTTGTTAAGATGCTCTGCATTTTCAGTCTAAACGGAGATTGTTTTTGCTGTTAGAAATATATAGGTATAAATATACAGTAAAACATGCTTATAACGAAGTCCTAGGGACGGGCAATATTACTTCGTTATAAGCGTAATTCGTTATATCCGTCAAGTTTGCAACATGAAGTAGAGACTTGGTTAATGAAATTCACTTCGCTGTAAGCGTCAATTCATTATAAGCGTGTTCGCTATAACCATGTTTTACTGTATTGTGAAAAATAAATTGTGCTCTTTCTTTGTTTTTAATTTTGATTAGTGCATGTTTCTTTTGTTTTAATTGTTTACAATTTTCTCTTTAATAACAGTTTTCAGCTGTGTCAAGTTTCGAATTATAAGCAAGATACAGAGCTTTGCTTACAGAACTGAGGCCATGCTCTTGTTCTTTCTGAATAGGAAATACCAAGTTACATTTGTATCTTGCTTATAGTTCTACGATTGAAGCTGAAATTTTAATTGATCAGTAGAAATGTCATGACAAAAGGATGATATGCTGTAATTGATTGATGGTGCACCTTCTTCAACGATGAATTGCATAAAATCTACACAAAGACAATGGGTGAATAAGGCATGCAAAATGCCCATATGAGGAATGATTAGATACTGCAAAATTAAAACATCAATAAATCTAATAATTGTTTTGAAAATAATTAAAAACAATGTATATTTAATGTAACATCTGTTTGTAACCCTTATAAGTATTTTAGATACTTGTAATGGGTTGATTCAAACTGGCGTATGTGTCTCAAAACCTCCAAATAATGTCATTTTTGAAACTTCAAAAGTCACTGCCTTTTCTTTCAAGTTTATAGAGTGGGTCTGAGCTCCATATTTTTGGTATAGTCTAAATGCGGTTTAATGGAATTCACACCGATTTTAATCAGCAAAATTGTGCAGAGATGACCCACTAAACTTTAAACTGTAATTTTGTAGCCCAACAATTTTACATTTTAGAAAAATAATACAAGTCCGTAAATTTGTGGCCAACGTCTCATAAAGTTGTATTTTACGACTAAACCAAATGGGCAGTTGTACCATCTTACCCCCCATTTTCTTTTTGATAGTTTTTCGAACACAAGTATATGAAAACGACGCCTTTTAAAGAGTTTCCATAGTCCTAACACATTATTATTATGAAAATAAAAGCATTATCGCTGGTCTTAAAAAAATATTGCAATGGAAAATCACCTTTGTTTGTGGACATTTGTTGTTTTTTAATAAGGATGAAAAAAATGGGTGGGCTTTGGTACAATAGAGCGATATACCTGCCAATACATTGATTTGAATTATAGCTCTTTTACATATGTGACAACATTTTTCAGTTAAGTTTATTCTTCAATCAAGTGAGTAAGGATATGAAACGTCATACGAAATGAATTCATGCCTAGTAAATGACAATCGTTTATAAATAATGGAGATTAGGCCAATTAAATTTTTCAATGTTTTCAATTTGAGGAATTGAGCGCATTTGTTCTGGTGCATTGAGGTACACTTTTCTTCTTTCACATATAGGATTTTTGAAAATAAAATACAATAACTAGTAAGTAGTGGAGGGAGAAAATGTACCTTTATCCTCTCATGTATTTAAATCTTTTTAGAAAGTGCTGGGGGGGGCTAAAATAAAGGGAACTGGAAGTTAACCATGAACACCAACTGAAAATTTAGTTATTTATATTGCATATATAATCTTATTTTCGGTAAAAATGGTATTCCATAAAGGTTAATATGTCAAAGATTAAGTATATGCTAAAATAAGTGTAAAATTCGGATATTCATTTTTGGTTAACTACCGAGGGGCCACATGGTACAAAATCCTTTGAACGACCATATAAAGCCAGTGTGGCTTAAGTGAGCGATGTGGCCCATTGGGCCTCTTGTTGAAAACTGGCACCAAGAGAAAAACAGGAGTGTGTCTCTTGAAATTGCAGTACCCGATTATCTGCGCATGGATGTCTCACACACTTTGTATGTGACGCTTGTAAAAAGGAAGGTAGTGAATATCCACCAAAGTCAGTCTATTATCTGGTCTGTGGAATCCGATCATTGAAGTATTTAAGGGACAACAAGAGACAAGACATTAACTTTTTCTTAGACTTGAGATTTGCAAATTTTAGAAGAACTCTTGACATTTGACGCTAGAATGAAGCTCTCCTATCCAAAGGACTAAAAACAAAAGTGAAACAGGCAGACCCAATTACTCCATAGAGTTACTATGGGAGAGGGAAGTACTTGGAAACATTTTTAAGACTGCAGAAACTTTGCAATACACTGTCTTAATTTACATGTGTAAACTTTTCGGGCTGAGGGGATTGGATGAGCATTAAATAGAGACATAGAGAGTTTTACAGATGCCTGTGAGCAGAGAACCCTATTTGATATGGTGCGCAAGTTGTTAGGGTAAACAAAATAAAGAGCTTCATGAAGATCATATGTAAAAAGATGGTCTCGTTGGAAACTTTACTAACCACAGTGGCAAGCGTACTTGTGCCAGTAAGTTGTACAGGGCTGGAATGGATGAGCAGGTTATTACAGGTATGGAGAGATTGGTTCATAGGTCAGATCAGTCGGTCCGAAAGTACAGGATCTTGCCCAGAAGTATCTGATAATGTGAGTAAAATTTTGGAGCCTCCTGCACCAAAAGTATTGAAAATGGAAGCCACAGCACCCTGTGGAGAATAAACGCTTATCTAAGACACTGTGTGTGCTAATAACCTGTCGGAAACATGATTGGAATTCATTGGAAAAGCAGAGAAAAAAGGCCATGACAGACTTGACCAACCATAAGTTTTAAATTTGAAAACTGTAAAAAAATTTTTGATTTTTAATTACGAAATCGTGCATGATCTGTATGATCATTTTTGAAAATTGAACTGTAAAATTTGGTTTCTGAACATATATAAATATGTATGTTATTTTTGATTTGTTTAAATAAATTTGTGTCTGTGTTTTGTTTCTATTTAGAATTGTGAGATAACATTAGTTATTGCAATTGAAGTTAACGCACACTTAAGCCCCACCCCTTTTTATTTAAACCAGATTTATCAAGTTCACAACTTCAAAGAAAAAAAGCTGCATCCATGATACAACTAAACCTACCACATTCCTGCTTATGTTTGTTAAAATGTAAGGGGGAAGAAAATTATGAATTGTTGAAATATTAATTTTGTTGGCATTTATAAAAATCTTCTCAAAATCAGCTTGGCCAGAAAAGCTGATACTTGTTTTAAGAGGATCCTCAGATAGTTTGCACTCATATTTGTTCAAATGGCAAAGACTGGGGAGTGGGGACAGGACAGTTGTAACTTGTGTGAAGGCATCCTCAGACAATACAATTTAAATTTGTTCAAATCATGACCAAAGGAGGTATGGTTGATGTATAGTTGAGCCAGGTGAACAGGGTGTTCAATTTAAAAAAAAAAATAGGAAAAAATAGGGACAGGTTTTCCTTCTTAAAAGAAATGTTTCAAGGAAAAGTGAAACTTGTGTGAAAGCATCCTCAGACAATACAATTTAAATTTGTTCAAAATCATGATCCAAGATGATATGGTTGGTGTACTGTTGCACCATAATAGGGAGGGGCGAATTTTTACATCGTAAAATAAAGTTAAAAATCCTTTATTAAAATGATTTTTCAATAAGGATGAAACTTGAGTGGGATCTTCTTCAGATAGCACTATAAAAATCAATGTTATTTCAGAAGAAAACTTGTATTTGTACAGGCTAGTAGATATATATCGTAATGCATATTGCTTTTGGGTCTCTTGTACATTTTTTCTTAAGCAGTTGTATTGTATTTTTCTTTTGTACAGATCCAGGTTGCTATGGTTTAACAAAAAAGACAACAGCAACGTCTACTCTCTCAACAACAAATGCCACTCATATGAATAAGTATGACATTTATATAAATTTCAATTGTTTCAGTAACTGTTATTATAGTAAATTAAATACTTTCAATTTGTCAATTTCTTGTGAGTCATCATCATTTTTTTCAGGATAATTATATAATCTCTACTAAGTTGTGAGCAGTGGGGTTAAATCTTGTATGCCTTTTTACCCACTAGGATTTTGAGGATTTGATAATCAAACATAATTATATATAAATGATAATAAAATATGTAAAGACATTTAAAAATAAATTGTACAGGTTTTGGGGCATTTCCTGTAATTTGGCTAAACAACTAAAACCTCCTGCTTCCAGCCAAGAAGAAAATAATTATGATATATTATTAACAATACCTTGATTTCAATCAAAAAAATTGAAGCAATATACTTTGTTCATCTTGTTAAAAGAATTCAAGCACGATTTGAGCTGACAATTTTAATTATGTAGAACAATGATAAAAATGGGTATTTTTAATGGCTCATCAAAATTTGTAAGTCAAATATTGAGTCACATTAGCAAGATACAGAGTTTGAATTTTTTGGTTTTGTAAACAAACCTCAATTAAGTCATGTATAGCTGCAAGTCTGTATAATAGCTGCATAACTTGATTCTAAAAGGAATCTTTATATAACTGAAATTTGGTTGTCTTTATTTATCTTAAAGTTTGTTTTTAACATGTTTAAGGATAACATGTTTGGTTCATTGATATTTTTTGCCATCTATTTCAGTGACAAAAAAGCTGATGGAGGGTCATCAAAAGACTTCCTATTGCCAGTGATTCTAGTTGTAATTCTGGTGTTGATTTTTGCTGTGATTGGCATGTACTTGACTTGGAAAAAAGAGAAATTTTCTTTCTGCAGAAAGAAAGGTAATATTATCATTGATGTTGATGTTATGTTCTGTGGTATTATAAGTTTCTCTGTGCATGGTTATTGAATATAACAGCATTTCTTAAAAACTGAACTTTATTTATTTTACAACGATTGATAAACAAGTTCTACAACTTATATTAATATCTCTCGTTGGCACGGATGTTAGCGCGAGGGGGTCATTGGTGTGGGAAGAAGCCGGAGTACCCGGAGAGAACCCACGTGTCCAAGCGGGCGACCGCCATACCCTATCACATACGACCTCTGTCGATCACGGGGATCGAACTCGGGTCGCAGCGGTGAAAAGCGAGTGCATTATCCACTACACTACCTGGACACCTCAACAGCATTTAAGAATTAATGTATTTAAGGAAAATGTTTTTATCATTACATCTTATTTCTAGATATACTGTAGACATGGTAAAATGAGAAAATATGGCACACTACAAATTTAAGCTTTATTGGCATAAAAGTACATGTGATAGTGTGCCAATGGTTATATAGGAATCATTTGTCTGTCTGTCTATCCCTCTGTCTGTGCTTAACTAGTGTCCAGTCCATATTTTTCTTATGGAGAAGCACTGGAAGGTCCTACATCACACAAAGATTGTTAATGACCTGAGGGTGTGTCATGACCTTGACAAAAGGTCATGCATGTTTTCTTTCACTAGACTATAACTTTTGCTAATTGAGGCTTAAAACAAAATTTACATTACTTTGATAACTTAAATAATCGGATTGTGAATTGAAAAAAAATTATATGAATAAAAAAGCATTCAAACTATAATTATGTTCAATAGTAGTGCAAACTTTTTTAACTGTAAAGACATTCATTATAAAAGTGTTTAATTTGGCTATTATTCACCGCTACGGGACTCAATATCAGTTCGATATATCCCTTAATTGGTTATATCCGAATTCGTTATAACCATAAAATTTTGCAAAGTTTTGTTAAGAATTTTACAGGGGACTCAAATAAACTTCGCTTTATCCGATAATTCACTATATCTGTGTTAGTGCTTAATAAGTTTTACTGTAAAAGGTAAAATTTGTCACAAAGCTTGCTCATGTAAGGTTACATGAAATTAATTATTAGATTATCATGCCCCTCCCCTTGAATATGGCTTTCCCCAATGTTTTTATGGCGTCGAGCGAAGCTCGAAAGCCATCTAGGGATCGTACGTCCGGAAGTTACATTTTTAGGAGCCAAACAACTCAAATGAGTGCAAAGTTTTCGTGTGTGTTTGAAGAAAAATAGATGACATACTTCAATTTCGAGCAGAACTGTACGTCAACAAAACAAGTTTGCAGATTCGAAATGGTTGCCGTCTTTAAAAATGTTCACATTTTATTGAAAACAATATGTCTCGGTTTCAGCGGATGAATACACTAGCACCGAGACACATGCGATAGCTGGGCTTACATACTCAATTTGGTTATGAAATGTACTAGCCTGCAAAATAGATTATTTTGTATCCATATCGAAAGACAATGCACAAATGTTTGATCTTGTAGAAACAAAACTTCCGAATCGAGTGATAAGTACATCTACAACCAAAAGTTATTTTAAACCAACTAGTGAACTACTTTCACTTTGTAAACAACGTGAATGGGTGCTTTCTTTTATCTACCCCTGATCTTTTCGGCCCGTGTCATTTGGACCCTTGTGAATTTTAGATGAAATTGATAATAAGAGACAGAGTGGTTATCAGCAGTATACAATATATAGAATTAAACACAATAATAATTTTAATATTTATTTCCATATAAATAGAGAAAAAAAATCTTAAAAAATTTTAACTCCTAAGATATTTCTATAAACTTAAATTTTTAATTGAAATTCAAAACTTTTTAAGAATTAGGTGAGCAAATTTGAAATGAATTGTAATTTTATTAGTTATGTGATAAATAACATTTTCTATTTTTTTTTAAAGTTGACTAATGTATTTTTTTTTTTTTTTTTTTTTTAATTTTCGATAATTTATGAAAAAAATACCAGCTTTTGAACTTGGTCATTTTTTGGCAAAGTATTGCATATAGGGTACCCTCATTGTACGTATAAGTCCTCCTACAGTTTTCAAAATAGGAAATTGTTCTTTTGCAGATCAATTATACATATATCAGAGGTATGCATATTTTTAGGATTTTGATTTTCGATAATTTATGAAAAAAATACCAGCTTTTGAACTTGGTCATTTTTTGGCAAAATATTGCATATAGGGTACCCTCATTGTACAGATAAGTCCTCCTACAGTTTTTTTAAATAGGAAGTTGTTCTTTTGCAGATGAATTGTACATATATCAGAGGTATGCATATTGTTAGGATTTTGATTTTCGATAATTTATGAAAAAAATACCAGCTTTTGAACTTGGTCATTTTTGGCAAAATATTGCATATAGAGTACCCTCATTGTACGGATAACTCCTCCTACAGGTCTCAAGATAGGAAATTTTTCTTTTGCAGATCAGTTATACATATATCAGAGGTGTGCTTATTGCTAGGATTTTGGTTACTGATAATTTATGAAAAAAATACCAGCTTTTGAATTTAGTCATCTTTTTTAGCAAAATATTGCATGTAGCGTACCCTCAGTTTACGGATAACTCCTCTTACAGTTTTCAAGATAAGAAGTTGATCTTTTGCAGATCAATTAAACATATATCAGAGGTGTGCATATTGCTAGGATTTTGATTACTGATAATTTGTGAAAAAAATACCAGCTTTTGAAGTTAGTCATTTTTTAGCAAAATATTGCATATAGGGTAACCTCATGGTACGGATAACTATTCCTACAGTTTTATAGATAAAAAGTTGTTCTTTTGCAGATTAATTGTACATGTATCAGAGGTGTGCATATTTCTAGGATTTTTATTTCTGATTATTTATGAAAAAATACAAGCTTTTGAACTAAGTCTTTTTTAGCAAAATATTGCATATAGGGTACTTTATTCACTGGATATCAGGGATGGGGTAATTGAAAAAAGTATTTGTAATTGAGTGTAATTAATTACATTTTTCAAAGTAATTGAAAGTAATTGGTAATTGAGTCTGTCTTCAATTACAAGTAATTGAATGTATTTAAATACATTCCAAAAATATTGTGTATTTTCAAATACTTTTCAATTACATCTCAATTACTTTTCTCCAAGTTTAAGATATAATAAAGATGTCTTTATATAATGATAAATAGATATTATACATGTTTGACATGGACTTTTGTTTATACAATAATTAAATGTCCCATAATGTTTCATATGTTTATACAGTATGACACACTGCCCAGAGCAATAGGTAAAGATTTAATTTTGTGGGGGTGTGAACTCCTCCAATACCCTGGCAAGAACCCCAATTGATTTTAGACTGAACTGAACTGATTTTAGACTCAAGGGAATCAAAATATCTCATTCTTGTGAATTATAGCAATTATTATTTATAAACTGATATGCTGTACTGCCAAAAGTTGTACTTTCTCAATAAACATAGTTTTAATATGTGAATAAAAATTAATTCACTATAGAGAAAAGATTATTCAGAACCAAAAATGAACTCTTGTACTTAATGAATTTAATGTTAAAGAAGATTTTCAAGAAATCTGATCTGAACTGAACTATACAACCTTTAAAAACATAACCGTACATAAAGCTCTGTATATCTTAATGTTGTTAATATATGAATATGTTCTCAAGATTTAAAAAAATAAAACTAAAGTAATTGAAATGTAATTAATTACATTTATCAAAGTAATTGAGAGTAATTAATTACATTTTAAAAAATCAATGTAATTGTAATTGCAAGTAATTGATAAAATTGGCAATGTATTTGAAAGTAATTAATTACTTTTCAAAGTAATTGACCCCAACTCTGCTGGATATGGGTTGACATGGATTATGGATACAATTCGCATATAAAAAGAAAACCCGGTAAGCTGTCACATTGACAGCTTTTCACTTGTTTGAAAAATAATTTAGGTTTTTACTCTTCAAATTAACTTTAACTCGACGCCATTGTGGCCCTTCAGGCCTTTGATTTATTCTTTTTAGCTCACCTGAACCGAAGGTTCAAGTGAGCTTTTCTGATCATCCGTTGTCCGTCGTCCGTCCGTCCGTCTGTCTGTAAACTTTTCACATTTTCGACTTCTTCTCAAATTTAACCAAATTTGGTACAAAGCATCCTTATGGATAGGGGATTATAAATTGTTAGAATAAAGGGCACAGCCCTTTTCCAAAGGAAGATAATTTTGAAACAGTGAGTATAGGGTGTGTGTCTTTAAAAATCTTCTTCTTAAGAACCACTGCACCAGAAAAGCCAATTTTTACATAAAAGCTTGTATATATAGTGAAGATTCTAAATTGTAAAAATCGTAACCCTCGGATCAAAACTGGGGCCCCAGGTGGGGTTCAAAATTTAACATAGAAATACATAGGAAAAATGTTTAAAAAATCTTCTTCTCAAGAACCACTGCACCAGAAATGCCAATATTAACACACAAGCTTGTATATATAGTGAAGATTCTAGTAAATTGTAAAAATCGTGACCCTCGGACCAAAACTGGGGCCACAGGCGGGGTTTAAAGTTTAACATAGAAATACATAGGAAAAATGTTTACATGACTTTTGTTCCATATATTCAACTAAATTGTGCACCAAAAAAACCAAACGTTGTCTCCCTGATTATTGACAACTCATTGCATAAGTATATAAGGCTGTTTAATCAAGAAATGACGGATGAATATGATAAGGTGTAAAAATTCATTAAATGTTATTTTAGTGTATCGCTTAAATTTTATTTGGATACCGTCCTTGATAAAAATAAAAAAATAATAGGTAAATTTATTTGTTATCGGGCACGGTCTCCTAAATAAATGTAAGCGATAAATTTATCTTCTGATTTTGTTGCAATATTGCAGCTAGTTTGGTTGAGCTTTATAGATACGGCAAATCAACGCACGTGGTTTGGATTTAATTGTAAACAACCATTCCATAGATAATCTTGTTTTACACGGGAATTGAATAAATAAAAGTATGTTTTATTATAATTAGGGAAACACTGTTAATGTTTTCCCTCGTATACAAATGATGAACCCGTAAAATTTGTTCAAAGAGTGTTTAAAGCAGAAAGAAGATAATTTATTTTTGAACTTAGAAATTTCTTCGATTTTTGTAACCATGATGAGTTATGATTCATTACAAATGTATCACTAAGTATTTTATAAGGAAGTATACTGAGTATACAATCACATGGTGATGTTAAAATTGCATATGAAAATATAGTTGCATGTTGTGATATTTATGGACTTATTGTACGTACGACCTAACTCAGACAGCGCGTGCAGGAATCTCTATCTCGTGGGCTCCGTGTGTCCCCGTGCATTGCTAGGGCTATTGTGAACTCTTGTTGATGAACCCTTGTTTTATGTGTATTTGTATGTTGTCTGCTTGGCAATACATACTATAATTTAGTTACACAAAATATTTGATATACGACTATTGGTACAGAAATTTAAATTTAAATTAACGATACCTATATTAAAGAAAATGTCAGCCTTTGTGGGCGTTCCGATCTTTGATATGTATAGTGAAGATTCTAAATTGTAGAAATCGTGACCCTCGGACCAAAACTGGAGCCCCAGGCGGGGTTCAAAGTTTAACATAGAACTACATAGAAAAAATGGTTAAAAATTTTCTTCTCAAGAACTACTGCACCAAATATGCCAATATTTACCGGTACACAAAAGATTGTTTATAAAGTGAAGATTATAAATTGTAAAAATCGTGACCCCCCGGACAAAAAGTGGGTCCCCAGGAGGGGTTTAAATTTTAACATATATAGGTAAATGTTTTAAAATCTTCTTCTCAAGAACTATAATGCAACAATTTGGGATATTACTATGCATACATGTACATCCTATAATAATGTAGATTCTAATTTGTAAAAATCGTGACTCCCGGACAAATAATGGGGCACAAAGATGGGTTCAAAATTTAAACATTTTAAAAAATATAAATGAAACTCTTAAAAATTTTCTTCTCAAGAACTACAATGTTATAGTTTGTGGAATTATTATGTATGCATCCCTGGCTTATGTAGATTCTTAATTGGTAAAATAGTGACCTCCGGACCAATACTGGGGCCCCAAGAGTGGGTCAAAGTTTATTATAGAAATATAAAGGTAACATGCTAAATTATCTTTTTCTTGAGAACTACAATGCTTCAATTTGTGAGATTACTATCATGCAAACATGTACAACCTTGGATAATGTAGGTTCGATAGTTTTAAAATAGTGACCCCTGGACTAATACTGGGGACCAAAGATGGGTTAAAAGTTAAATGTAGAAGTATATATGGGAAATGTTTAAAAATCTTCTTCTCGAGAACTACAATGTTTCAATTCAAAATTATAAAAGCCGTGACCCTCGATCTAATACTGGGGCCCCAAGAGGTGTTCAAAGTTAAGCATAGAAATATAGAGGGAAAATGTTTAAAAATCTTTTTCTAGGGTACTATAATGCTTCAGCTTGTGAGATTGCTATGCAAGCATCCTTAAATAATGTAGATTCCAAATAAATAAAGCTTTGGCACTGGACTAATAATGGGGACCCAAGCTGGGGTTCAAAGTTTAACATAGAAAGATATATTGAAAATGTTTTTAAAACGTTTTTTCTCGAGAACTATAATGCTACAGTTTGTGAGATTACTATGCAAGGATCCTCAAATTGTGTAAACTCTAATGTAGTGGAACCAAGAGTTATCTTTCTTGATGTTGTTCTGTACAGTCTGAGAGGTATACCTCTTGATGTGGAACTCTTCTACGTTCAGTTTTTCAGGCTGTGTACGTGCGGTTCCGCCGCAGTGCTACACATTTTCATTCCTATGTTACTATTTATGTTGTTAAAGCCAACCATAAACCTCGGACCAATACTGGGGCCCCAGAAAGGGGTTCAATGTTTAAAATAGAAAAAGCATATGCTACGAAATAGAATGTTACACGGAACTGCTGTTCAGGTGAGCGATGTGACCCATGGGCCTCTTGTTTATGGCATTGTACGAAGCTCAAAAGCCATCTAGGGACCGTATGACTGGAAGTTCTTATGGGCAAAACAACGCATTGCTATCAATAAATCCCCGGAAATGAGTGGAACGTTTTTTTTTATGTATTTGAAGATTAAAAGATGATCACTGTAGTTTCATCAATATTCGTTGAATACCAATTTTCGTGGATTTTGTTGTTTAGTTGATCCACGAAATTAAGTGTTCATCGAAGTGCAATTTCTATGAACATTTTGTATTGATAGAGTCATTGGCCTCGAATTTACCTATCCTTGAAACTGATTTTCACTTCATCCACGAAAAATGATACCCTTGAATATTAATGAAACCACAGTACTTCCATTTAGAGCAGAACTGTTACAGTACATCAATATAACAAGCTGGCAGATAAAAATAGTTGATGTCTTTGATCATGTTCAAGTTTTATTGTAAACAATATGTCTGGGTTTTAGCTGAAGAATACACTTGCACTGAGACACATGCGATAGTTTAAGGCCTACATACTCAATTTGTTTATAAAATATACCTGCCTGCATGCAAAACAGATTATTTTGTATCCATATCGAATGTTGGCGATGCACAAAAGTATGATCTTTTTGAAACAAAACTTCCTGCACAGAGCGATAAGTATATCCACAACCAAAAGTACTGGTAACTTTAAACCATTATAGGCAACTACTTTAAATTTTAATTTGTGAATGTAAACAAAGTGAACGGGTGGTTTCTTATATCTACCCCGATCTTTTCGGACCATGTCATCTGGACCCATATGGTAAAAGGAGACAGAATTTTTATCAGCAATAATCAATATACAGAATTAAATACAATCATATTTTTAATGCTTATTAATTTTATTTGAATAGAGGAAAAAAAATTAAAGTTTTTTAACTCCAAGAATATTTCTAATATATACATGTAACTGAAGATTTTTAAGTATCGTTTTTAAGTACATGTAAGTATAATTCAAACCAATTTCTAAATGAATGGCCAATAACCAAATTGGAATGATTTTTGAAAACAAAAATCACACTTCATTTTGATGTTTCTATTATTTTTATTGACTGCATAAAATCCATGTTAATTTTATTATGCCCCCCCCCCCCCTTTGGAAGAACAACAGTTTCCGTTCATTTTCTTTGCAAAGGATGAACATATTGAAATTTGGTGTACAGGTTTATCAATATAACACCTAGGTCAAGTTTGATGTTGGGTACGATCGAGCCATTTTCGACAGAGTTATGGCGTTTGTTGTTAGAACAATTCAAGTTATTTGCAGTTTCCGCTGATTTTCTTCGCAGAGGATGAACATATTGAAATGAAATATGGTATACAGTGTATCATGATAATATCAAGGTCATGTTCGATATTGGGTATGATCGAGCAATTTTGACAGAGTTATGGCCCTTGGACAAAAACAGTTCCAGTTATTTGCAGTTTCCTCTCATTTTCTTCGCAGAGGATGAAAATATAAAAATGAAATTTGGTATACAGGTTTATCATGATTACATGTATATCTAGATCAAGTTCGATATTGGGTACGATCGAGCCATTTTCAATAGAGTTATGGCCTTTGTGCTTAGAACAATTCAAGTTATTTGCAGTTTCCGCTGATTTTCTTCGCAGAGGATGAACATATTGAAATGAAATATGGTATACAGTGTATCATGATAATATCAAGGTCATGTTCGATATTGGGTACGATCGAGCAATTTTCGACAGAGTTATGGCCCTTGGACATAGAGAAATTCGAGTTATTTGCAGTTTCCTCTCATGTTCCTCGCAGAGGGTGCATATACTGATATGAAATTTAGTATACAGTTTTATCTAAATAATATCTTGGTCAAGTTTGATTTTGGGTATGATAGAGCAATTTCCAACAGAGTTATGCACCTTGGACTTGGAAAAATTTCAAATATTTGCAGTTTACGTTTATTTTCTTTGTGGATGTTTCCAAGGGAGGGGGGGGGGGGGGGGGGGCATAAGTGTTTCACAAATATCTCTTGTTTGTGTTTAATTGACTACCTGACCTAATTTTTATAAAAATTAATCTCGATGCAGCAAAACAGTAAGAAAAGTTGGTCTTATGTTAATGTGCATACATTACTTAGGAGCTACATAATCATAATTTGTTTTAAGGGTTTTTTTAATCAATAGTACATGTATGTGTGATCAGTGAAGGAACACCATAAATAACATAAATTAAAAATATAATTTAATATGCATATCTGTTAAATGGAGATTGTGACTTTTTAAACAAATTGTTCAGATTTGTACTCTTCAAATTAACTTTAACTCGACGTCATTGTGGCCCTTAAGGCCTTTGATTTTGAAATTGTGTGGAAAAAATTTTCAAAACAAAATTGGGCTCAGTATACTCAAAATTAGAAATATATAATGGCTGATTGAAATTTCGATTATTGTTTGATTCCAGTCATCTTTGTTATCATAAGGTGCAGATTTCTTAATTTGCATTAACAGTTAAGATGAAATAAATGGAATTTAAACAAATAAAATCGGTTTGAGTACTCATATTATTTAGCATTAACAATTTAAAACAAAAATAGAGCAATTGTTATTGAATTGAGAAATTGTTATTGATAGAACATGAACATTTAAGTAGATAGCGTCCATCGTTTTCTATAATAGAATAATACTCGAGTGATAATTTTTTCTTAGCAGGGGGTATCATTCTTGAGCTTCCTCACAGTAACTCTTTTTGTTAATGGCGTGCAGTGACCTCGAACCAAGTCAATGTGAAGTTCATAGCAGATCTCAGTTTTAGACAGTAGAGTATTTCCTATTTGCCTAATCTTGCTCATATTGAACAAAAATGCCTGTATGTAAGGGTTAATGAAACTGTATTTAGAGGTCTATGTCAGCTGGAAAATTCCTAAGATAAAGGTCAAGGTCAAATCAAAACTCTTTAAAAAGCTTGTCATGCTATTGTCCATTATTCAAGCGGGGCCCTTTAAGATGGTCACCATCCCAATGTTGTCTAGTTAGTATCGGTCATTAGCACCTTCAAAATTGTGCTCCATCCCCGTGTCACTTCCCTTAGGGCCTAAGGGTAAAAATGTGATCAAGCATTGCAATCAAACAAGATACAGACTGTCAGTAAGGATTTATTCAATTCTAGCAGTTTGATTAGGGGTTATACAAATAATGGATGTTTTATCTAAATGTAAAAATACTGTGAAAAAAGTGTGGTGATCGAAACTCAGTGGTATCATTTAGTTTCCCTTACCTTAATTTCGGAACTCTTCTAGTGTTATTCATGTCGCTATGTTAAATTCTAAGTCTGATAACTCCAACAGGTTACCAACAAAAATTACACACCATTTCAATAAAGAAGTTTTTATATCTATATATTTACAGTTTGGATAAAGTAAGTGTATTCTTCTTAATTTGTACACGAGTGGAAATCAAAGTCTTTGTATTAACATGCTTGTGTGAACACAGAATTAAATTTGAACATAACATTTGGTCAAACAAGAACATATTTTATTTAAATTTTCTATAATTACACTTGAATAATAAAAAATATCATCGGATACTGAGAAATCGATAAATTTATTTCAAATAAATTGGAGTGAAGTTCTAAATATCTGGATTGTTTTCTTTGTCAACTAATACCTTTTCTACAATTGATTAAATTTTAAAGAGGCGCAGTCACAATTTTTGTCAAAAATAATTTTTCCGATTTTAATTTTTACAGTGCTTCCATAAGGCATTTTTAATAGGCAATCAAAATTTAAGTGTCACTTGTTGAATTAAAATTTAAGCTTTTGTTTACATTGTAAATGTTGAAGTGAAATTTTTAGTTTTAGACCTAAAATGAATGTTTTTAACGTCAAGGACGTTGTTTGTTCAGGGTTTGAGTTATCAAATAGGATTGTTATAAAGTTCAATATCACGAGTAAAAGGACTATGTGCGGTCTGGTCAAATATCCGCCCCCAATTTTAACCAATTTTTAAATAGTATCAAAATCAAATCTTCATAAATCATTACAGTGGACGCCTATTATTTTGATCTTGATTTAAGTCGTCATTACTCATTCGCTGTTAACTATGACGTCATCCAAATGAACTAATTCGCAAATGTGCAAACAAACGAAAATATTCCCATTTTTGCTTTATATTTTGCATTCGGAAATAAAGAGCGCAGGTCTGCTCAAGTACGATTTTAACATATGTTTTTTCTTCAGATAATTATACACGTTATATTTAAAAATGGTACTTGAGCAAGCCTGCGCTCGATGTTTCCCAGTCGAAAAATCATCGGAAAACACCCACATTTAGCTACAAAACATCAATTTATCAAAATAAGACATTCTTCGTGACGTCATTTCTACATAATGACGTCACTCTTGTGATTAATTTTTACACCCTTATTTTCAATACGATTTTAACTATCTTCCATCTTATTTTTGAAGCTTGAAATAAAACTTAAATTTTAGGGGCCAAAAAATGCATAATACCGCACATAGTCCTTTTTTCTAAACACTAAAAGTATTTATGAAATGAATTATTATTGATATTCGATATGTTCACTATATTATGCAATAAGGCGCAAACAAAGTTGGACTTTTAGCGAAACAGAGGAAATTTGGACTAAAAAACTGAAATATTGTTGGTAGTATTGTAATATTCAAAGTTAAGATTATATTTTTTAGTCAACATAATTGTGCATGTTAACTTTTGGTTTTATCTCAGATTTTCGTTCAGATAATCGAATGGCACACATTACAAAAATATTAAAAGGTGATTAAAAACGATAAAAGACACCATATCTCAAAATTTTGATCATTGACCTCATATAAGTTTAATACCTGCAAAGTAAGGTCAATATACCTAGTTTATTGCTATTAATTGTTTAATATTGTCATCATTAAGTTTTTTGTTTAATAGAATCAAAAAAAGGTAGGAATTTGAAAACTGAAAGAGGAAATTCAGACTAGAATATTTATAAAAGTTGTAATCGAAAACGTTTGTTTAGTGTCACTTCCACTCATAAACTGTATTTCATTTTTAAAAGAGTTAAGCAATTTGTATATATTTCACAATTTAGAAAATCTCAGTCATAGTGTAACACTTTAAGGGATTTTTCTTAAATTTTCAAAATAATTAAATTGCCATTATCTCAAAAAAGAGGTGATTGGCCTATTTTTGGGAAAGTGAAAAATAGCACTACCATGATAGGTCTTTAACACACAATTGATGGTTTTTCATCATCATCAGAGGAATTTTTTTCATTCTGAGTAAACATACATGACTGTATACCTAAAGAAATGTTTATGCTTAAAATGAATTAATAATTAAAAAATAGACAAATCAGCTTTAAAAAGATTTTTTACTTGTACATTTAAACATAATTTTAAACATAAAACAGGACACGAGCCTTGTTTACATGACAAAGAATTGTAAGCCCTGTATCTTGCTTATAACTCTACGACTGACTCAAACAATTTCATTTGATTGTTAAAAATGCATTCCTAAAGCATTGTAGATAACAAAAACAGAAACTAGAATTTGACCATAATCGTGACAATGACCTTTTAAGCGGAACCTTCTGTATATTTTAATTACCTTAAATAAATTCATATTTGTCCCATCTGGAATTAGCATTATGGGGGATATAAGTCCCATTAGGACAGTTCTAATCTGTTGTTTGAGAAAACATGTATCTTTTCTCGTGAATAAATAACTCTTAACAACAAGAAATGTATAAATTGTTTGAAAATGAATGCATTCCATGTTCTAATAAAAACAGCAATTACGAATTTTTTGTAACATGATATAAATCTGTTCATTCGTTGATGATTCATCTTGCTCAAGGACTAGTTTGCTGATTTGTGGTATATAAGTAAATGATGAAATATATAATCTAAATAGATTAATTTTTTAAAGATCAGAAAAATGTATATGAAGAGGAATCAAAGTCATTAAAAGTCACGGTGGATACAGAAACAGGTATGAAAATATACTCTTTTAGTCTAAGATCACAACATATTGACCGATCATTTATTGTCAATCTTTTTAGTATATCTGTGCGATGTCAATAACTGTACTCTTGATTTATCTTGCTTAACTTTAAGATTTGGTATTATATTAATAATAATAGAAATCAAAGTACTGAAGTACTGTCAGGAGTTGATTACATCGATTATTATTCATTTTAAAATCAACGATATGTTACTTTGCTTGGCAAATAGTTTATAACTTGTGTTGTATTTGCATATTTTTATAATATGAATTGTTGGACCTTTCCGACAAGAATTCGAGAAAACCCCGTATGAATTGTGTTGTGTTGTGTAATAGTTAAAGATAGAAATCTAGTCTCGTTCAAACAGATGCTCGGGTCTCCCACAAGCAAGAGAATGTTGTACACCAGGTGACGTGATAGCTTGATGACCCGACCTCTAAATGTAGAATGACCTTCTGTTTGTCGGAGATTTACGGAGATATCCGATGGTTGAACGAGACTATATTGAACTCTGGCGTATGAATACATACGACTGCAAAAAATATCTAAATTGTTCGTACTATTCAACATCTGACTATATTCAAGGTGTTCATAAATAAATTTCTTAAAACACAATGCTTCAAGATACATTACATCGAATTTATGGATTATTTTCAAAAACTAAATCTTGTCAGCGGTGATGATTTGTACTAAGATCGAAACACTGTTTCAGTTTCGGTTTGCTATATTGACTGCATAGGAGAGTTGATTAAAAATCAACTCCCAAAAATAGACTATCTAAAATGTAAATAACTGTATATCACATGAACTGTACTGAAATATTGCGTTTCATATTTTAGAGGACGTTCACATTGCACCATCTGGACAAATCATTGCATATGGTATTGTATCTTCCTAAATCATTATTAATTGAGTGTTCGTTTCAATGGCAACTGAAAGTTAAGAGCTCGTTTCAAAATACCGTCGACTTTTTCCACTTGGTTACAGTCTTGTTTTTTCAGCAGCTCGCTAAATCCAGACGCCCGTCGTTTCGCCGTCATCAAAGACATGCCGCCGAAACTCCCACGCAATATGACTGCATTAGAGCTGGCTGGGTCGCTTTGCAGGCATCAAAGAAATGCCGCTATTAAACAATAATTCTATATTTTCTTAAACACCGTAGGTCACAGATTATTTACTTGTTTCAATTGTATTCTTTCTGTCTATTTTTTTCTCTCTCATTCAAATCACGAGCAGTAAATGTCACAACTCCGATCCGACTACTACGGTTTGATTGGACAAGGGTCAGTCAACATTTTTTATCATTGAAGATGTCACAGCATAGCTTAGAGAACGAATTCTTACTGTGACCTGAGCGTAGCCTGGTCACGGTAAGATTCTTCTTCCTTACATACACAAATAGTTAACTATCTGTATAGGATTCAGGGGTTAAACCCAGAAGGACTTCGATACTTAATAGCGCATTGCAATTAGCACAATTGGCTTCAACTATAATAAACAACATTAAATATTCAGCGTGCTATTAAAAGAAGAAAAGAAATTGTTTTTTAATCTTGCTCCTGCGTCACGAAAAAGTAAAATCACCCAACCCATTCTCCAACTCAAATCCATTTTTATAAAAAATCATAAATTTGATATCAATACTTAGACTTGAGACAGAGTATTGACTTTAGAAAAGTTGATGACGGCGGGGCCTGATCAAGCCCTGTTTCTCTTTAAGTTCTGCAGTACCCTATCTTTAATGCAGTTGCACGTATCAACCACACGCATGCATGCACGCTCTCTCTCTCTCCCTCTCCCTCTCTCTCTCTCTCTCTCTCTCTCTCTCTCTCTCTCTCTCTCTCTCTGTTAAGTTACATTTTTGTGATCGGCTTCGGCCGATCACCGTTGTGTCCATATGAGGCATCCGGCAAATGCTTCCACGTGCGCACACATTCCGCTTGCATAAGTAGTTCTTGTAAAAACTTGAAGTTTGGTTTAGTATTTATATAACATTTTACTCAGTTTTATTTCAATCCATTTACCTTAAGAGATGCAAACATACATAAAATACAGTTCGACCTGTTAATTCAAGAATGCACATTTTGTCTCACGCGTAAGAATTTCGATCGAAAGATTCATTCAGGAATGCAGTTGACCTCGATGAACTGACCTCAATCATAAGAAGATGCTCCATGAACTGACCTCGATCTATTGATGTTGCATAATAGTAGCTAGGAAGACGGCTTGATTTATAAACAAGGCTACGTTATAATGCGACCTCAAAAGCAAGTTAGGATGACATTCAATGTTTTTCAGTCGCATTAAATTATTTTAATTCAACTCTAGATCTTTCTTTGTATACGTGTTAATACTCTTTGAAGAGCCCTAGATACTCAGTACTCTGAAGAAGAAGAAGATACATTAACATTTAATAAAACTTAACAAGGAGTTTACGAACGGCTTTCCCCAAACTTATTTCAAAATTAAATTTGTTGACGGTTAATAATGATGAAATTATGGTGTACAGATTCAAAATATTCTATATTTTGTAAAAATACAGTACTTTTTTTTATCTATTTTACATCAAACTGATCATGTTGAATGCCTCTAGCTATCAATATATCATTATTGCCGATCATTCCTTTAAAAGGAATACTTGTTATAGAGTCATTCCAAATACGTATATAAATAATACCAAATATAAGAATATATATATATATATATATATATATATATATATATATATATATATATATATATATATATATATAACTTAAAATAAATGAAAACACAAAGATCGAGTAAAACATAGGCGCTTTCATTTTCTTCAGATGTTTTACAATACTAACATGGTAACGTTTGTTATGACGTAATAATAGTTTAACGGCGTCTTCAAGTCTCTGAATGACGTCATATTTTCCCGTATTTTTAGATATCACAATACTTATAATAACAGATTATATAACATGGTTAAAACATGAATAAAACATTTAGAATATTCAGAGGTTACATTTAGCTATTCAATTTAGGTTTAAAAGTTCTTATAAAATGTTTTTCTTTATCACCCCTTTAACAGTATTAGAATTGTACATTTTATAGAACGGAAAAACAGTAAATGATTTTTTTCCGCACAGGTCAAGGTGTTCACTAACTTTTAGTTTGCGGTATTCTGGTTGGTTGATGTGTTGTTTGTGAATTCGGATTCTTTCCCGTAAGGTACTACCCGTTTCTTCAATATACAGTTCCCCGCAACCTGAGCATGTGATAACATATAATAGATTTCTGGTTTGACACGAAATGTTGTTGTTAACGATAAACTGTTTCCCACCAAAATTGAAATGATGTCCTTGTTTGATATAGGGACAAGTGCCACATCGCGAATCCTGGCATTTGGTAACTTTAAACTCCGATTTTTCTTCGAAATTGGATCTAGTGAGGATGCGTCGAAGATTCTTCGGCTGTCTTTTGCTGTTTATAATTTTTTGTTTTTCAAATATCTTAGCCATTGTTTCATCAGTCTTCAAGACGTCGTTTAGATGGTGAACAATCGGAGCGATGTTAGTTTTTCTGGGATTATGGGTGGTAACCAGTGGCAATATATTCGATGTTATATATATATATATATATATATATATATATATATATATATATATATATATATATAAAGAAAAATATTTGTTTCTCGACCTGCAGTGTAACATTTCTTGTGCAACTGCACCGTTTCAGCCTTATGCATTGTTGTAGCGGCGGCTTGCCTTTGATGCCGGCGAGGTTACCGGCCGACTGACGTAAACACTGGCTGCCACCAAGTTGAAAAATCGACGGTACTTTGAAACGAGCTCTAGTTAAATGATAGCAAGTGCAAAGTGAAAGTTCATATTTCTTGTTTAATTGGACCAAATGAGTATCCTTATGTAAGTTGTAAACAGTGATGATGTGTCTAATGTGCAACTTAGGAAACATGGGGAAGGGGCATGTTTTTAATTTTGAGCATTTTTTTCTAAAATTAACATAGATTATTATTTGTTATTAAGAATTTCCTTATTATTCACATTACATTGCCTTCAAGGTCATAGAGAGGTAAGTTTTTTTTTAAAATCAATTGTATTTCAAGTCGCAGTCATTATCAAACTATGTTTCAAACCATATCTGAAGATGAAGCTATTTAAGAATCATTGTAGATCAAGAGAGAAACGCTTAGCTATTAAACATGATATACATTTATGTCCCAACTGTTGTTACCCAAGTTTTGAGATCATTGGTCTTTGTTTTGATTAGTGTTAAGACCATAGAAATTATTTTTTTTTTTTTTTGAGGAATCAAAACCAGAGAAATAAAGATTGTTGATGAGGAAGTATTGCCTGGTAAGTTTGCATGGGTTTATTTGTTTTTTAAAGTTTACTTAGTGTCATAAAAGTATTTGGTTGCCACAATAATTTTTGTCACTCCTTAATTTGTTCATATATTTATAAACGGAGAAAGTTACTCCCTATTGCTTTTGAATGAAGCATAACAAACATAAATGCCAAGGTCAACCTCACATATAGTAAAATATCTATCTAATATATGGCTGTTATTGTTAGTCGTTTTCCTCCTTCTTTTGTGTCATGTTGATTGTCAATGGGAAATGTTTCACTCCTCTATGATGAATGGTTCAAAGATGTTTTCTTTCGTACATTTAACTGATCAACTTTAACAGTAATACTGTTAGAAGTAGGCCTGGATTATCTTTGTATGAATTTATTAAAGGACCCACAAGTGGTTGATTAACTTAAAACATTTACTAAAGCTCTAAGTATCTATCTTATGGTTTTTAAGGAGAATCAATCGTAACTATTTTTTTTACAAACTGGTAGGAAAATTAAAAAGAAAGTTGCCCCAAGTACCACAGAAAAAGCCTTAATTTGAATTAAAAAACACAAAAATGCAAGTCAGGGATCTTTCAATAGCTGAAAAAGATTAAAAAAACATATGTATGCAAAACAAATCAAGTTGTGCTGCTTGTTTTCTAACAGTTTCCTTTTTTAATTTTTAAGAACATTATTTAAAACCAGAGGAAGATCCAGTTGAGGTACATTTGATTATTTTTTAATAATTTGACTGTATAAACACTATGGTCTTTGAAATTGTTTGACTTTTAGTCAGTAATGAATATCATAATCGAAATATGCATTAAAAAAAATTCAAAACACCATATAAAGAGTGAATATATGCACATTGTATATGTTCTATCCAGAAACATCAAATATAAATGATATAACTTCAAAAATAAATAATATGAGAATTTAATTAAACGAAAGAATTAAAATACTAGTATTTTGATAGATTTCGGTATTTGCTCTATTAAGATTTTGATAACTTGATACTTTTTTTCAAGGACTGCCAAACATTGCTTAACCGTATCAGTGAAAGATTAACAGGACTTGCAATGATCCATTCTGAAAACAGCAATGCAGACAACCAACTCAATCTTGCAAACCTACATAATAGGTATGACAACCCAGATTTATCCTTCTCACAGGAATCAAGACACACATTTGAAGATGATCTTGCAGAAGTGGAATCTATGATTGAATATTTCAAAAAACGAAGAAATAAACCGGGGGTTTGCAAGGAATGATTTAAACGCAACAATTTGTTTCAAAGTATAACGCCCAACATGAGAATATACTTTATCCACACTTTTTATCGTTTTGTGTATTCAGTGTGATGTCCTTTATCATGATGCATGAAAGCGTGTATATTATTTATTGGATTGTCAAGAACAATGAATTAATGAACATATTTCAGTTTGTTTAATTTTAGTCCATCAAGCAATGCAATTAAGCTAACTTTTTAACCATAATATGTTTAGAATTTACGTTTCTTTGTACAGTGTAGCTTATATATATTAACCGTTGTTTGTCAAACCTTTCAACAAATTGTATACTTGTATATACCGATTGGCGTGTGTTAATCTTAATATTGCTGTTGTGTTTTTCTATTATATATAAGTTATTAATATACTTGATGTATAAGTCAACGATTACCGGTGATTCAAAATAAAGTGAATTTGTGTCATACTGAGTAACTGGTGTCCAATTTATGCAACAAAGAGTCTACAAAAAGGTAGACAAATATAGTTGGCAGAAGAAAAATGATCATACATCTATTGAAATAACAAACGAAAGGGACAACTCTTCAAAGGCGGTAAAGCACTTCTGTATCCAAAGGTGTCAACTTCACATTTTGACATTCTTTTGTTGAATGTTTTATGCAAATATAAGGTGAAAATTAAAAGTTGAAGACAATCGAAAACTTTGTAAATAGTAAAGATAGTTCTTATGCAATTCTATGTTATAATTGCAGAATTCACAGTTGTCTTCTTCAGATATTAAATGATCAGTTTAAAAAAGGGGTTATATAGTAGGTTGATATTGGTCCTGTTGATCTTTTGAATTGTATATTGTTTGAATGTTCAGAAGACCAGGAGGTGTACGCGACCAGTACTCGGAAGCCTATCACCACACAAACATCAACCTTGCTATCGGACACCTTAAATGTCAGCTCTTTAGCAAAATTCCAAGAAAACCCTCTAATGAATATGCATCAAACTTTGTACACTTCTTTGGCATGGTAATAAGTCAAATCCTATTGATTTCCAAGTCAAATGATTCAATATTTTTTTAAATTATCGTAAAAAAGCGAAGTAAAAACATGAGTTTTATGTACAACTTGACAATAGACATTTCCGGTAATTAATATGCGACTTTATGTAAATTGCTACCGTATGCAATTTAAATCAACAACTTTATATTTTGGGGTTTTTATCTAGTAAAGGGAAAAAAACCAAACGTGTTGTAGCATTGGAGGGTTAGAAGATTGCCCATAGGTTAAAGTTGAAGCGGGCAAGAAATTAAAGTCATCCGATTGACATCGAAACAAGCAGTCGACTTTCGGACAAAGAAGAAGGGGGAACAAAACAGCGCAAATGCCCATTTGGTTTTATCGTAAAAAACAATTTCAAAATGATTTTTTCCAACCAAATATACTAGATGATGTTATATTACAAGTTTACAAAAGCTCAATTTCTAACTACATTCAGTTTTGAATATTTCATCAACCGATAAGAAAAAAAACTAGAGCAAAGCTCGTTGCAAAGCAACGAGTGGGTTTTCCGCTAATGTCGAAAGCAACGCTAGAAGTACGTCTAAGAAGCAGAGTTCTTTATCTAGTAACAAAAAAACCTATGTACAAAAAGATAAAAAAAATCGAATGATTCTTGGTACAACTTAACATAATCCGAATGTTTTTAAGTACGACTTAACCAAAAACCCTTAACCATTTCAAGAACGACTTAACAAAAAAAAACCAATGTGTTTAAGTACGACTTAACAAATTTGACTTCATTTTAGGTACAAGTTTATTTTACCTTAAACTAACATCTTTTTTCTTAACCCAGAATGCAAAATTAAAATTTACGTAAAAAATCAATTTTGTTTAAAACATAATTCTGAGCAACTTTTTCTCTTCACTGCTTTTCAAAGGGTTGACCTTTCGCACTGTGTGCTCGTTGTGTCATTAATTGTCAGAAACTTATCGATGTAAAGTTTACTTTACTGTACCTCTGTGAATATTTTCTATGTAAAATTACTATGAACCAGACAACATTGAAATGGTGAACATTTCAAAGGGTCCCGCTTATGTAATTTCAGAGAATTCTGCTTTGACCTTGAGCTATAACTTGAAATTTTTCCAGCTGGCATAGAACTTTTAATTCAATTTCATTCCTCCTAACATACATGCATTTTTGTTCAATCTGACCAAGATTAAGCATATTTGGAAAATAATCTACTGTCTAAAACTAATTTTAAAAAGATCTGCTATGACCTTCACATTGACAGACTTGGTTCAAGGTCACTGCACGCCATTAACCAATAAACTCTGTAAAGGTAAAATATTAGCCAAATTGGGGCTAAAAGGAGAGTATATCTATGCTCTTAAAATATGGACTTTTGTGTGATCTGATATGACCTTGACTCTTCATCTACAAATATCATTCGAGGTCATTGCATATATTTTGATCAAAGGCATCATGTGGGTGAAGTATGAGGCAGAATGGAGCAAAGGGAGAGAAGATATACTCCGGACAAGGATTTGTAAAAATATAATTCTGCTATGACCTTCACAGTTTCTTTTCACTGAAAATAGGTTCAAGGTCACTACACACCCTTTCACCCTTTACTCAAACGCTCTGCTTATGTGAAGTCTGAGCCAAATAAGGGTTAGTAGAAATTATATATGCTCTCAAAAAAGGATTTTTGCATGATCCGATATGATCTTCACCCTTTACCTAGAAATTTCATGCAAGGTCACTGCACATCGTTTAACCATAGAGACACTCTGTGAGTATTAGCCAGATTGGACCAAAGGGAAAAAAGATATGCCCCAGACAAGGATTGTATATATATAATTCTGCTATGACCTTAATCTTATACCTAAAAACATGGTTCAAGGTCACTGCACATCCTTCAACCAAAGGAACCCTGTGGATGAGGTATGAGCCAGATTGGGCCAAGGGGAGAGAAGCTATGCTCCTGTCAAGCCATCTCGGATGGACAGACGGACAAATTGATCACTAGAAGGCGCCCGCATAAACATGCCTTTTTATCTAATTCAAAATAGTATCCATGCTATCTGCCCATGGTGAATAGTCATCAATATTTACAATATTTAACCAAACAAGAGGCCCAGGGGCCACATCGCTCACCTGAGCAACAATTGCCTTAATTCTGATCAAATTAGTATTACAGTATCAAAATATCTTGACAACTGAGTAGAGTAGATCTTGCAAAAAAAAAACAATTGAAAATCTGCCAATTTTTATCTACCTCTTATTTTTTGGTAAATACCAAGCCCCTTTTGTTCTTGTACCTCTAAGATTTTTCTCTATTCCTATATACCCCCCCCCCCCCCATTCCGTGGCCCCACTATTCTCTAGGGAATCATGGTTTCATTAAACTTAAATCTACTTTTAATCTCATAACCTGTGCTTTCACACTAAGTACTGAGTTTTGGACCAAAAACTTTCCCAGAATATTTTTAAAGATTTTCTCTATATATTCCTATGTAAAAATTCAAACCGCCATCACGGTCCCACCCTACCACTAGTGATTTTGCAAACTTGAATTTACACTACCCGAGGATGCCTCTACACAAGTTTAAGCTTTTCTGGCCAAATAGTCTTTAAAAAGAAGATTTTGAAAGATTTTCTCTATATATTCCTAAGTAAAATTTCATCCCCATTGTGGCCTCATCCTACCCCTGGACTATTATTTAAACAAATTTGAATCTATATGATCTGGGGATGCCTCCACTCAAATTTGGGCTTTCCTGGCCTAATACTTTTGAGAAGAAGACTTTTAAAGATTTTCTCTATATATAAAAATGTATCCCCCATTGTGGCCCCGCCCTACCCCCAGGGACCATGATTTGAACAAACTTGAATCTACATTATCTGAGGATGGTTACATGCAAATTTGAGATTTCTTGGCCAAATGGTTATTAAAAGAAATTTTTTAAAAGATTTTCTCTATATACTCTTATGTAAAAATTGATCCCCCAATTGTGGCCCCACCCTACCCCCGGGGACTATGATTTGAAGAAACGTGAATCTACACTACCTGAGGATGCTTCCATTTTAATTTGAGCTTATCTGGCTTAATAGATTTTGAGAATAAGATTTTTAAAGATTTTCTCTATATATATTCCTATGTAAAACCTGATCCCCCAATTGTGGCCCCACCCTACCCCTGGGGATCATGATTTGAACAGACTTAAATCTACACTACCTGAGGATGCTTCCATTTTAATTTGAGCTTTTCTGGCCAAATGGTTTTTGAGAAGAGGATTTTTAAAGATTTTCTCTATATATTCCTATTTAAAACATGATCCCCATATTGTGGCCCCACCCTACCCCCGGGGACCATGATTTAAACAAACTTGAATCTACACTACCTGCGAATGCTTCCACTCAAAGTTGAGCTTTCCTGGCCTAGTAGTTTTTGAGAAGAAGATTTTTAAAGATTTTCTCTTTATATTCCTATGTAAAACTTGATCCCCCAATTGTGGCCCCACCCTACCCCCGGGGACCATGATTTGAACAATTTTGAATCAACACTTCCTGAGGATGCTTCCATTTAAATTTGAGCTTTTCTGGCCTAATAGTTTTTGAGAAGAAGCTTTTTAAAGATTTTCTCTTTATATTCCTATGTAAAACTTGATCCCCAATTGTGGCCCCATCCTACCCCCGGGGACCATGATTTGAACAAACTGAAATCTGCATTTCCTGAGCATGCTTCCATTTTAATTTGAGCTTTTCTGGCCTGATAGTTTTTGAGAAGAAGATTTTTAAAGATTTTCTCTATATATTCCTATGTAAAACTTGATCCCCCTCTTGTGGCCCCTCCCTACCCCCGGGGACCATGATTTGAACAAACGTGAATCTACACTCCCTGAGGATGCCTCCACACAAGTTTAAGCTTTTCCGGCTGAATAGTTTTTGAGAAGAAGATTTTTGAAAAATACCAACAAATTTTTAATAATTCTCAATTATCTCCCCTTTAAAAAGGGCGTGGCACTTCATTTGAACAAACTTGAATCCCCTTCACCTAGTGGTGCTTTGTGCCAAATTTGGCTGAAATCTGTCCAGTGGTTCTTGAGAAGAAGATGAAAATGTGAAAAGTTAACAACGACAACGACGACAACGACAGACAACGGACAAATTGTGATCAGAAAAGCTCACTTGAGCCTTTGGCTCAGGTGAGCTAAAAATAGCTTTTAAGAATATTTGAAAAGGTAAAATTTGTAACAAGAGGCCCATGGGCCACATCGCTCACCTGAACAGCAGTTCCTTGTAACATTACATTTCGTAGCATATGCTTTTTCTATTTTAAACATTGAACCCCTTTCTGGGGACCCAGTTATGGTCCGAGGTTTATGGTTGGCTTGAACAACATAAACAGTAACATAGGAATGAAAATGTGTAGCACTGCGGTAGGACCGCACGTACACAACCTGAAAAACTGAACGTAGCAGAGTTCCACTTCAAGAGAAATAACTCTCAGACTGTACAGAACATCAAGAAAGATAACTCTTGGTTTCACTACATTAGAGTTTACACAATTTGAGGATCCTTGCATAATAATCTCACAAACTGTAGCATTATAGTTCTCGAGAAAAACTTTTTAAAAACATTTTCAATATATCTTTCTATGTTAAACTTTGAACCCCTCTTGGGGCCACAGTATTAGTCCAGGGCTAAAGTTTTAATTATTTGGAATCTACATTATTTAAGGATGCTTGCATAGTTATCTCACAAGCTGAAGCATTATAGTTCCCTAGAAAAAGATTTTTCAACATTTTCCCTCTATATTTCTATGCTAAACTTTGAACACCTCTTGGGGCCCCAGTATTAGATTGAGGTCACAGCTTTTATAATTTCGAATCTACACTATTTGAGGGTGCTTACGTAGTTATCTGACAAATTGATGCATTGTAGTTCTCGAAAAGAAGATTTTTAAACATTTTCCATATATACCGGTACTTCTACATTTAACTTTAAACCCATCTTGGGTCCCTAGTATTAGTCCAGGGGTCACTATTTTAAAACTGTCGAACCTTCATTATCCAAGGTTGTATGCATGATAGTAATCTCACAAATTGAGGCATTGTAGTTCTCGAGAAGAAGATATTTTAACGTTACCTTTATATTTCTATAATAAACTTTGACCCCATCTTGGGGCCCCAGTATTGGTCTGGGGGTCACGATTTTACCAATTAGGAATCTACATGAGCGAAGGCATAGAAATTCCACAAACTAAAACATTGTAGTTCTTGAGAAGAAAATTTTCCTTTATGTTTTTTAAATTTTGAACCCCTCTTGGTGCCCATCAATTGTCCAGGAGTTACAATTTTTTGAATCTACATTATTTAAGGATGTACATGTATGCATAGTAATATCCCAAACAGTTGCACTATAGTTCTTGAGAAGAAGATTTTAAAACATGTTCCTATATATGTTAAAATCTAAACCCCTACTGGGGCCCCACTTTTTGTTCAGGGGTCACGATTTTTACAATCTCCACTATATATACAACCGTTTGTGTATGTATTGGCATTTTTGGTGAAGTGGTTTTTGAGAAGAAAATTTTTAAACATTTTTCATATGTAGTTCTATGTTAAACTTTGAACCCCGCCTGGGGCTGCAGTTTTGATTTGAGGGTCACGATTTCTACAATTTAGAATCTTCATTATACATACAAGCTTTTGTGTAAATATTGGCATTTCTGGTGCAGTGGTTCTTGAGAAGAAGATTTTTTAAACATTTTCCTAAGGTATATCTATGTTAAACTTTGAACCCCGCCTGGGGCCCCAGTTTTGGTCCGAGGGTCACGATTGTTACAATTTAGAATCTTCACTATATATACAAGCTTTTGTGTAAATATTGGCATTTCTGGTGCAGTGGTTCTTGAGAAGAAGATTTTTTAAACATTTTCCTAAGGTATATCTATGTTAAATTTGAACCCCGCCTGGGGCCCCAGTTTTTGTCCGAGGGTCACGATTTTTACAATTTAAAATCTTCACTATATATACAAGTTTTTGTGTAAATATTGGCATTTCTGGTGCAGTGGTTCTTGAGAAGAAGATTTTTAAAACATTTTCCTATGTATTTCTATGTTAAACTTTGAACCCCGCCTGGGGCCCCAGTTTTGGTCCGAGGGTCACGATTTTTACAATTTAGAATCTTCACTATATATACAAGCTTTTGTGTAAATATTGGCATTTCTGGTGCAGTGGTTCTTGAGAAGAAGATTTTTAAAGACATGCACCCTATACTTACTGTTTCGCAATTATCTCCCTTTTGAAAAGGGCTGTGCCCTTTATTTTTACAATTTATAACCCCCTTTCCATAAGGATGCTTTGTACCAAATTTGGTTAAATTTGGCCCAGTGGTTTTTGAGAAGAAGTTGAAAATGTGAAAAGTTTACAGACGGACGGACAGACAGACAGACAGACGGACGGACGGACGGACGACGGACAACGGGTGATCAGAAAAGCTCACTTGAACCTTCGGTTCAGGTGAGCTAAAAACCCCAGCGGGATTCGAACTCATGACTTACAGGTTCCTAGTAACCCTCTAACCCACTGTGCTAAGGAGTTATGTGACCATTTTTGAAAAGGAACTACATGTACTTATATAATTACACTTTATTTTATTGTTTATTTCGATAAACAATATGTCACAACATGGAAGTGTCCCATATCACCTTAAACTCGGAACACCTCTGACCTAATAAGATCGCATCATTAAATACAAAGTTTGATTTAACTGTAATTTGTTTATCATCAAGAAATTGTGCATCGCTGACAAATAAAGTTTTCTTCTGTATAATGAAATACCAATTAACTGACTATTCGGACAATAGCAAGTTTATTGTCCCACTCCACAGCAACTATTTCCCTTGGCTTTGCCTCATTAAATAGTTGCTGTCTTTGGGGACAATAAACTTGCTATTGTCCTCATACCCAGTAAATACTAAATAGGCATATAATATCCCATCCACCTACATTTCATGTTATATAACCTCCCGTTTGTAACCTTCAATTTCACTGTAAAGTCAACATATCTGTCATAGCCGCAAGTTTCACAATTTATTTCTGCTTCTCATGTACTTAAAATCAGGGGCCTTAATATTGCTTACCAATTCCAACAAGAGACATCCCTCTAACTATTGATAATCATTAAAATTCATTTCATGAATCTACGCAACAATGATAAACCTTCAAGTACAGTCACTCTCAATTTTACAAAAATATTGACGGTACTTTATCCGAAACTGTTCCTTGTACCTTTAACTTAGTACACTAACATTTTTATGAAAAGACTAAGAAAGCTAATGCAATTCTGAGAAAAAGAATACCACATATTGCCAATTCCATTGAGGTTTAATAAAAATATGGCCATTTAAGTGAACCCACCATTTCCAATTTCCTTTAGTAAACACAGATTTACAGGGTTCTCCATAGTAAAACATCTTTACCTGACCTTTTAGAGGTCAACTTTTGTTCAACCACCTTTAAAAAGAAACCTTATTCAATACAACATACCCCTACATGATATAATCATGATAAAAGCTTCACATCACTTAGAAATACCCTTACATGTATACCCCCCACCCCCCAATCTTTTGATTTTCATAAAAAGTCATGGTTTGAAATGTTTTACCTAATTTTATGAAACGTGTGGCAATTTCCTTGAGTAATTTCTCACACATATGAAAACAATCATCAATGATTCTAAAATTTGATCTTTATTTGTTTATTGTATGATTTGTACCATTTTAATTAACAAATAGACAGCTGTCCTGCTTGTGATTTCTTGTTTTCATGAAAAAAGTAAGCTAACAATCATATTTAGTGAATATCTAATCTATTCTGATTTCTAGTCTCCTTCTAACCATGCTAAAACAGTAAGTTACAACCTACAAGTTAGACATCTGCCTTAAATTAAAATTAAATTCAAACACACCCAGGTAGCTGGAGACAGATCGAGTTGATTTCAATGAAAAATTTTCAAATTTGACATGTTTTTCTACTTTTTTTTATGCATATATACCTTTGAAAGGTAGAAATAGGTTGTTTCTTGTTCATTTCAAAAGTAATTATCATAGCAGATGTTATTTCAAAGTCAAATGTACATTTACATATCCTACATGTAATCTTAATGCAGACAATTAAATAGGGGGGGGGGGGTTTTTCAATTATGTAAACACATCTAAATATCTTTATGAAATAAAAAATAAAGGAAACATAATTGCATACTTTTATTGAAAAACAAATTTTCACAGCAATTATGAATTTCTTTATAAACAGCCTTAATTTTGTTTTCATAATTTCTTATCAAACACAAACCACAACATGGCATGATGCTTTCTTCAAGTTCCATTATTGTTTATGCATTATCGGATTTAATTTGAATTACCGGTAAATAGTCTGTAGAACACAAGGAATATGCATGTGGATAGAGGTGACAGGTTAATCTCAGGAGCTGACCCACAAGAATCAACAGGTACCGGTAAAAGCCATGTGGTAACAAGAGTCTGTTTTGAGCTGAAATAAAAAAAAAAATAATTAGCTGTGTTTACATACATGTACTAGTACATGTAGTAATAGCTGTGTTTACATTAACATATGCATAGTATTTCTGGAAAAAATACACTGACCATGCAGTGTAATAGGTATGACATATCACAATACATGACATAACATTTAGGCAGTACAAGATCAAAAATTTGCATATCAAGTCATAATATTAAAAAATTTTCATAAGTATAAACACTTATCAAATTGAGAGAGAGAGAGTTTGAGAGAGAGAGAGAGAGTTTATTACCGTACTTGTAGTGCAACAGTCAATATTTCAATTCGTAAATTACAAACGAATATTACCCACCGAACAGCGTCAAAGTACATGTACTGGTATTAGCTTCTGGTATACCATTTTTTATCAATTCTACTGTGTTTTTTTTTTTTTGCAAATAAATTTAGCAAGGGTTTTTGCTTATTTTCTTATAAATTACATATATGTTTTAAAAACAATACTATGTGTAATAAGCATAAAACATGTATGAGTAAACTTAATGAAGAATTTTTAATAAATTATTTTTCACAGAATGTGGTACATTACATGTATGTCAATCTTTATAAAACTAGCGTATATTTCGTGCGCCATAAATTGCAAGTTTTTTTGTAAATATCATTTACTTGCATGATAGGTATATATGGTCTAACCAAAATTTTCTTCACAAAGCTACAGCTGTATGTACCACATATATGTTTTGTCACAAGTATACATTTAAAAAAAAACAACCCTAAATTCCAACAGTCGAAATAAACTCAACTCATTCTCTGATAAGTTCATTGTGTTTTGTGCGTGCATATCTTATTTGTCTGCTGCAACAGCAGCCAATAAGCGGTAAGCTGAATCCACAAAAAGAAAGTTTGTGTTTTAGGAGCGGGTAAATTGTTTATGCGACACTGTCAAGAAAACCACACAAAATAATAACAGGAAACATAAATATTCACTTATATGTATTGTGTTGTAAAGTAAAGGTTTTTAACACTTATTGCATCTTGCAAAACACGTGATGACCCTTAATCATCTGTCATATATCTGATATACATGTATATGTAAAAGATGGGAGAAATAACGACGGAACAAACTGGGATTCGAACCTGGCCCTCTGAATCTCTAGTCAAGTGCTCTACCAACTGAGCTACATGTATCTGGCACCGGTATTCAAACCAGTCTGACCGTCACATTCCTTCCCCCTTTAATGATCTTCACCCTCGAAGATCACCCCTGGCAGGAGTTAACCTGTTAGTTCCAGGGGTTGGTCACAACACCAATATTGTAACAGCTAGGATGGGAGAAATAATGAAGGACCAAACCGGGATTAGAACCTGGGCCCCCTGAATCTCTAGTCAGGTGCTCTACCAACTGAGCTATCTTGCACTGGTATTCAAACCGGTCTGATCATCACATATATAAAGAATTATTTTAAACAATGTTGTTCAATAAAAAATAACACGCGCAACCTTCAGTTTTTGTCTGTAATTAATCAATATTGGCGTGCGATCAGTTCTCGCCGAGTACCATTTCTCACCAGTGCATTGTTACGTCATTTTATCAACACATAAAATTATATACGAAAATATGATGTTACAGTGCACCAGCGAGAAATGGTCCTCGACGAGAACTGCTCGCAGGCCAGTACTGCCAGTAGTCAGATTAAAAAAAGAGAATAAAAAATTACATTTAAAACATTAACAAGGACAATTTAAGTACACATCATAACTGCTAAACAAGAAAAATTATGTGAACTGGTAGAATAGTACGCATAGTTTTAACTTGTAACCTACATGTACAAGTACATGTACCGGGTACCCGTTGGTCTGCTAAACCTTTCTAATGATACAATGATTGGCATCATAAAGATATTAAAGTCATGTTTTAACTCTGAAGTCTGAAGTATACAATTTTATTTACTTGAAGTTATGTCTACAGGATATTCATGACTGCATTTGGAGTCTTCTGCACAAGAATATATGATATGTTTCTAATTAGACCCTGCTTTGAATTTTGAGTTGAAAATTCACAATCTGTTATTTTTTTAAATAGATAAATTCAGTTACCCTTTCCAGTCCCCCATGAACCTCGAGCGAGTCTAAACATCCATGAAACATGTAAAAATTACACGTTAGCCTAGTAAACAAACACCCACACCATAACAAAAACAAACAGTGTGCACGTACTTACATGTACATCTATACTATATACTAAATTTTAACTTTAACTTTTTTAAACTTTAAAAGGAGTAAAAGCCTCACCTTCTTCAGTAACATCCACATAAATCACACACTTTAATGTCCATCATTACCGGTAAATAGTCTGTAGAACACAAGGAATATGCATGTGGATAGAGGTGACAGGTTAATCTCAGGAGCTGACCCACAAGAATCAACAGGTACCGGTAAAAGCCATGTGGTAACAAGAGTCTGTTTTGAGCTGAAATAAAAAAAAAAATAATTAGCTGTGTTTACATACATGTACTAGTACATGTAGTAATAGCTGTGTTTACATTAACATATGCATAGTATTTCTGGAAAAAATACACTGACCATGCAGTGTAATAGGTATGACATATCACAATACATGACATAACATTTAGGCAGTACAAGATCAAAAATTTGCATATCAAGTCATAATATTAAAAAATTTTCATAGGTATAAACACTTATCAAATTGAGAGAGAGAGAGTTTGAGAGAGAGAGAGAGTTTATTACGGAATACCGTACTTGTAGTGCAACAGTCAATATTTCAATTCGTAAATTACAAACGAATATTACCCACCGAACAGCGTCAAAGTACATGTACTGGTATTAGCTTCTGGTATACCATTTTTTATCAATTCTACTGTGTTTTTTTTTTTTTGCAAATAAATTTAGCAAGGGTTTTTGCTTATTTTCTTATAAATTACATATATGTTTTAAAAACAATACTATGTGTAATAAGCATAAAACATGTATGAGTAAACTTAATGAAGAATTTTTAATAAATTATTTTTCACAGAATGTGGTACATTACATGTATGTCAATCTTTATAAAACTAGCGTATATTTCGTGCGCCATAAATTGCAAGTTTTTTGTAAATATCATTTACTTGCATGATAGGTATATATGGTCTAACCAAAATTTTCTTCACAAAGCTACAGCTGTATGTACCACATATATGTTTTGTCACAAGTATACATTTAAAAAAAAACAACCCCAAATTCCAACAGTCGAAATAAACTCAACTCATTCTCTGATAAGTTCATTGTGTTTTGTGCGTGCATATCTTATTTGTCTGCTGCAACAGCAGCCAATCAGCGGTAAGCTGAATCCACAAAAAGAAAGTTTGTGTTTTAGGAGCGGGTAAATTGTTTATGCGACACTGTCAAGAAAACCACACAAAATAATAACAGGAAACATAAATATTCACTTATATGTATTGTGTTGTAAAGTAAAGGTTTTTAACACTTATTGCATCTTGCAAAACATGTGATGACCCTTAATCATCTGTCATATATCTGATATACATGTATATGTAAAAGATGGGAGAAATAACGACGGAACAAACTGGGATTCGAACCTGGCCCTCTGAATCTCTAGTCAAGTGCTCTACCAACTGAGCTACATGTATCTGGCACCGGTATTCAAACCAGTCTGACCGTCACATTCCTTCCCCCTTAAATGATCTTCACCCTCGAAGATCACCCCTGGCAGGAGTTAACCTGTTAGTTCCAGGGGTTGGTCACAACACCAATATTGTAACAGCTAGGATGGGAGAAATAATGAAGGACCAAACCGGGATTTGAACCTGGGCCCCCTGAATCTCTAGTCAGGTGCTCTACCAACTGAGCTATCTGGCACTGGTATTCAAACCGGTCTGATCATCACATATATAAAGAATTATTTTAAACAATGTTGTTCAATAAAAAATAACACGCGCAACCTTCAGTTTTTGTCTGTAATTAATCAATATTGGCGTGCGATCAGTTCTCGCCGAGTACCATTTCTCACCAGTGCATTGTTACGTCATTTTATCAACACATAAAATTATATACGAAAATATGATGTTACAGTGCACCAGCGAGAAATGGTCCTCGACGAGAACTGCTCGCAGGCCAGTACTGCCAGTAGTCAGATTAAAAAAAGAGAATAAAAAATTACATTTAAAACATTAACAAGGACAATTTAAGTACACATCATAACTGCTAAACAAGAAAAATTATGTGAACTGGTAGAATAGTACGCATAGTTTTAACTTGTAACCTACATGTACAAGTACATGTACCGGGTACCCGTTGGTCTGCAGAGTTCTTGAAATCTTTCGGTCCTGTCGGCAAGACCGATTAAAATAACCAAGGACCGATTAATTGAGGTTGCCTGTCAGTCCAAATGACCGGTAAAAGTTGACAGGGGAACTTTCGAAAACAAGACTAAATTTCATACAAAAGCAACGAAGTTGATGCAAACTATTCTGGGTAATCACTGAGGAGATCCGAATGCATACGATAAATCAAGAGGATTTTTCGCGGATTTTTGGACAAAAAACCCCCCAATTTTCAATTAAAGGGCAATAACTCATAACCGGAAGTGAATTTTAAAAATTTGAAAAAAACGTCTCGAGATATTAACATTGTCTACATACCCTGAAAGTTTCATAACAATCAGACAAAAAATGTACGAGAAATGGCCTACACAAAATTTGCGGATAAAAAAAAAAATAATAATAAGAAACAGTAGAATAACAGAAGGGTTTTCCGTTGAAAAACGGAAAACCCTAATAAGAAACAGTAGAATAACAGAAGGGTTTTCCGTTGAAAAACGGAAAACCCTAATAAATTCTGTTTTGGTGGTATCCTACCCACAATCTAAAAACCCTAGCTCTATAATGTTACCTAATGTCTTCTAACCACTGAGCCATTTCAGTCACAACAAACTTCATTGTTAAATGCTAAATGCAACTCCAACCACGAATTTACGGACTTGTAGTATTTCTCTAAAACGTTCAATTGTTGGGATACAAAATGACATTTTTAAAGTATAGTGTGTCATCTTTCCACGTTTTAGTTAATTGAAATCGATTTGATTTCCTTTAAACCTTTTATAGACTTTGACAAACATATGGAGCCCAGACCTACTCTATAAAAGAAAAGGCATTGGGGTTCTAAAAATGACAATATATGGAGGTTTTGACACGCATACGCCAGTATTTAACATATTTATAGGTTATAAATCGATGTTATAGTAAATACACATTGTTTTCAATAATATAGAAAGAAATAATGAGATTTGTTCATATTTTAATTTTATAGTATCTTTCCCCATATAGGCAGTTTACACGCCTTATTCACCCATCTTCTTTTCCCGTATTACTTACAATAGAACAAGTCCAAAATTCAGAGGAGACTTTTACACATATCGCACATTTATCACGCGAATATTGTTTCATATTAATAATAGCTGCATATCTACTACTATGGGTTGACATACCACACGCAACTAGAATTCAGCTACGATTAATAATATATAATGATCGTTTATGTATGCTTATGTAAAAATGAATGTCACTTAATGAATCTAAATTATTTAACTTTAAAGCATATGTGTACATGTGTTGAGTTTTTGCTAAGAAGGAAACTGAGCAACCACGTACAAGTACACCCCCCCCCCCCCCAATTTATACACCACAAAAGCTTGGGGATTATGATAAAATAGATATTATGATTTCGAAGTGGTTTTTAGAAATACTTGTGTCATATCTGTTTTGATCTGATAAATTTTGATCTGAAAAATTTGCCTGTATTTTCTTAAATAATGCATTTCCCCCCTACAACAAGTCATGTCGCGAGGGGATGCTCCGCTTTGCGGTGCCCTTGTTAATTTTCAATTGATTTCACCGCTCTGAAAAGAGGAGGCAGAGAGACAGCTTCAAGATACTACTGGAGAGCTGTCTTCCCGCACCCTAATTTTATGCGCACGGACACTGCGCTACATTATTTTTAAAGTGAATGCTATTAAGTCCATGCTAATGATCTGACGCATCGTCAGTGGTAGAAGTTTATTCTGAACCAGAGCAGCAGGCTGTTGTTAATTTTTTTTAAACTTGTCTTTCTGTCTGCTATAAATTATGAAATAGATATTTTCTTTTTAAAAATGCTCTAGTTTAAAAAGAAGTTTTACTAGTATATATTTGGTAAGTATATTTATAAATATATTAGTTTATTTGTTCATGTACTTTGACTAATTCATGCAACGTAATATAATTATGTGTGTGTGGTTTTTTTTTTTTACGAACCCTATTAATTATTGCAATAAACTCAAATTCCAAATGGAAATAGCACATCATAAAATACTAAGTCTTGAACAAACTTTTTTTTTTCAAATTTTTTTTTTATTTTTGGTGGGTGGGGGCGGGAGGGGTTAGGTTTTTGGTTCTTTTTACTAAGTTGTAGGGAAATTGGTGTTTTAGTTTTACGTTGACTACGTCAATAATTTCATCAATTCAGTTAATTTCTGAATCACCATCAGAATGTTATTTCTTTATAAAACATATGAAGGTGGCTCACTACAACTTGAAATATTTTCTCAAATCAGCAGAAAATTACTTGATTGTGATAGATATCATAATGGATAAGAAGTATGTAAGTCAAATAGGCAAAAAAAAAATGCAATTTTGGATAAAAAATTACATTATAAAAAATTTAGTTAGTAGCAATGAACAAAAACTCCAGGCGATTTCGAACTCATGATTTGCGGTTTAGAAGCCTAATATTTTAACCACTGACCTGCGACGATATACAACAAGGATATAAACAGTTTAACAAAACATTTGAATTGCTATCTTGTGACGTAGTGTCTTAAAAGGTATACATTTGTAAGTCCAGGTGTAGTGAGGTACCTTAATTCCGCATACTCTTTTTCTTACTATTTCTTTATCAAATATACCTTATTTTATATTATGGAATGAAACCTAACAATAACAAACCGTCCAACGTCGCAAAACTCATTTAAGCGAAGTACAAATTCAAAGCAGAGCAAACACGGACCTCTAAAAAATAGATGTGGGATCGGGTGCCTAGGAAGAGAAAGCATTCTCTGTTGACCGGCCGCACCCGTCGTGTGCTTATTCATATTAACATATTATGTATACAAAACAATAGCATGGATAATGTTTTTAATTATTTATTTTTTAATGCATCGAAGATTATTTTATTTCCTAAAACAAAACACCCATGACAATAAATAAGTAATTTCAAGGAATAAAACTTCGTTCTTTGAGTATTATGAGGTGATAAGTTTGGTCGGCGTGGTCAGATCCAATAAATATCAGCAAATTCCGCTTGTACCCCAGATATTCTTTATTAAAATGTATTGGACTGTAAATTACAAAATCGATTCGTAGTTTTATCACAAAATGCAGAAACATTTAAGTATTAATCATTAAACTCCATAGATCCATCTCTTAACGCACTTGTTTCTAATATACATCTGTAAACTATATCGAGCTATGGCGGACATGTTAGAGATTTAGATGCAGGCAACAACTGTGCGTCAATGCAAAACAATTATCATAGCACATTACATCTAAATAAATCGTGGTACATATAATATGATATGTTCCGTTTATTTGATGTTTTACTTGCATCTTACGTTTACAGTATAGGTCAACATTTAGATATGGCATCTCTCCATGAATAAGGTTTATTATTTTTTCAGTGTACTGATGCAATCTACAGGTACATGTAGAGGTTAAGCTTTCATAAGCTTTCTGTGTTATAATATACAAGTATCTATACACACATTGTTAACCATTGAAAAACGTTCTTGCAATAAACTGGCATCGTATCACAATTAAACATTACAATAATTGGTTTCCTGTTGGCGAGATGAACCATATTCCAACGTTTTCATAATTTGAATTGTTTCCGGGAACATTTTCATAAGTGCTCACGTTACCAACCGTTCGATGTTGTCGGTCATAAATACACACAGCGGAGTATGTGCAGATCAAAAGTATATCAACGCATCCAAATATTTGTATACACAATATTATTTCATCATTCACTGTATTTGACTGCTGCGTTTTATTATCTTCATTGTTCCTCTCTGTTGACACAGTATCATTTATCACAGGGAGAACAGTGCTGTTTTCTAAAGCAATTATAGAAGTGTTCTTCCCTACATGGGATGTTTGCTGTGAAGCTGTCGTGTCGTTTTCTGGATAAATGAAACAACAAATGTAGTTAAGTTACTTTAATGATGCTAAGAATGTGTATTAATGTCACGACAGAATGCTGTCCAGAGCAAATTACCTTTGTAATGTTATGTGTTTTAACATTTATATATACATCTGGAAACATGTAACGGTATTATCAAAATACCAGTGATAGATATATAAAGGGGTGACATCCTCCCCCAAATATTAAGTGTATCATTATTCTGTGTTTACGGTGTTAAAAACTTACGCTTTATGTAACAGTAATTTGTTTTATTGTTTGAACCAACTTGTATTCAGTTTTGCATGGTGTTAATTGCAATGAGACATACACTCCTTGAATTGAAAATTCCTTGTATTGTACCATCAATTAAAATTGGACTGCAACAATTGTTATCGGGTCACCAAAAAAAAGTTCTTACCAATGTTTGAAATAAATGAATACTCAAGTAATCTTTAATCAGGCTTTATGACATTAGCAAAAGTAGCAATTGCATACTTACGCAAGATCAGATAGTAAGTACAAAATTAGTTAATTTATCCTTATTTATGATCAATTCTATGTAAGAATCATAATTCGGTGGCTACGCATAGTAATGGATTTTCTTCATACTTGACAATTTGATAGACTTTGGTGAGTAAAAAGCCTAACACCATTTGTTTGTTGCTATGTGGTCCCGTTCCCATGGTAACCGAGGGAAAAGATGCAAAAATGGCATTTTAATGCTTATTTGAGAACATATTGTGAGTATTATGCAGAACTTGGAGTTTCCAGGGAAGAATATATTATTAAGAATCGTTGTCATTTTTCAAAAGAAAGAATTTTTTTTTATGGAGAAACGCTTATTATTAGAGCGTTTCCATGGTTACTTAATAGAAATTTTAAAATATGTTTTATTCGTTTAATTTGAATAAAAAGTGCATATTTTGGATTTGTTTTGGTAAACACTATTATGATTGTGCAATAATGAATTTAAATATGAAAATTGAGAACCGTTGCAATGGTTACAAGCTTAAAAGTAAGGAAAATTATAATATTTTCAGGCACCTTTGATTGGATATTATTCACTTATAATGAATAAGTATATAAAATCAAATGGTGAGAAACATAAAGTATGTCCTTAACTTTAATGACAATTGAAAAAAATCTGAAATTTTCTAAAAATTACTACCGTTGCTATGGACTTTTCAAAAAGTAAGAATTTCTGTGTGATTTTTTACGCAACTTAATTTCCATAGCAACAACACTTCTCTGTTGCATAACAAAGCTTTTTGTGGTATATGATTAACATTTAGTTATATTTTTAAAAGTTTAAACTAAAACAATTGCAAAAAAAAAAAATCTAAAATCGGAAAATAAAGCATATCAAAATCATCTTCAATTTCTCATTTTTTCTTTCTATTCTTGGCCTTGTTGGCACAGCAGCGGATGTCAATTTTCATAAGAAAGTATATATAGCATGGACATTGATATGGATGCAAACATTTAACAGTTTCCCATTTCGTCTTCTGAAAAAAACACAAAAAATTATTTCAAAAAATAGTTTCCATGGTAACATTTTAAAAGGATTAGTTTCTCCATCAAGAAGATGGGTGGATAAGGCGTGTAAAATCCCCATACGCGGTCGGACAGGCTACTGAAAAATTAAAGTATCAATATATCTGATTGATTTTTTTTTTAAATCATTTAAAACAATATATATTTAACGAATCATTGATTTTTAACCTATAGGTATCTTCAATACTTGAAATATGTTGACTCAAACAGGCGTATACCTATCAAAACCTGCAAATACTGTAATTTTTTAGAACTTCAAGGCATTTTCTTTTATAGAGTGGGTCTGTGCTCCATATTTTTCTCATGGTCTAATTAAGGTCTACTGGAAAACAAACCGATTTCAATCAACAAAAACGTGGAGAGATGACCCACTATACATTAAAAATATCATTTTGTATTCCAACAATTGAACGTTTTGAAAAAATAATCAAGTCCGGAGGTTCGTGGCTTTAGTCACACATAATATTTAAAAAGCCCACTTTGTTGTGTCTGAAATGGCTCAGTGGTTAGAGTACCTGGCATATGCTAACCTTATATATCAAGGGTTTTTATGTTACGGGTTCGATACCACCAAAATTTCCAATAATACTTTTTTTTCTTATTTTTGTTAAATATATTAAAAACTGACTAAAGTTAGAAATTTTGCTTTTGCAAAGTTGTATTATAATATATTTGAATAGATTTAATTGGGGAAAAATAAATTCAAAAATGTATTTCACTACTATACCGAATGGGCATTTGTGCTATCTTATTCCCCCATCTTCTTTTCTGATATAATTAAATAATTGAAAATAGGACAAAGGCTGTTTATGTCTTTGATAGTTTACATTAGTGGGCAAAACCTTCTAATATGGCTTCAAAGTAGGTAGGTTTTGCTTTTTTTCCATGTTTAACCTCGATTACTATGGCAACGATTACCCCTAGCAACCGACTTTTAGTGGGTTTTTTTAGTTTTACACCTAGATGTGTTCATTTATGAAATATAAGGAAAACTGGTTACTATACGTGGCCAGACCCTTTTATAAATCTCTGAACAAAGAATTGATCTTAATTGTGGAGTTATCTTTTTTTTATATGTACTCTCTAATGTTCATATCATAAACATATTTTTTCTTTCGAAGTATTTTCCTCAAACGATTGTTGTTAGTGTCACTAAAACAAAAGTATTCTCCTGTTGCTGAACATTCCTAAAAAAATGCATTTTGGAAAATAACATCTTGTAAAAACGATTAAGTCTCTTTTTTACTGCTTGATTCGTTTTTTAATAGAGTCAAATTTAAACAAAAATTTATCAGGCTGTGTGGTTTTTTTTAACAATCAAATTGAAATCATGCTAATATTTTGACACATTATAATACTGAGACTTTTATTAACACTGTTTTAATTGTTTATTTTTGCTTTTTGAAGGATATGGCAGCGGATTTTATTATTTACATTAAAATATAGATTTCAGTTAAAATAAAATCTTTTTTATATGTCAATTTTATTTCCTTACTGCAATGTATGTATTTATTTTCAAAAGTTCATTTAATTATAAATTCTTTTTTTTTAAACTGACCATCATTCTTAATATCAAAATAGGAACCAAATTAATACATTTTCTTTCTCTGTTTTTTTTTTTTTTCATTGAAAAAAAGATTAAAATATGATTACCTACGAGTCCATCTATACATCCCATGGAAACATCACACAGGTTTCTACTACAGTTGCATGTTTTTTGACAGCCCACTCCGTAATAGGGATATGGACACGGTGATGAACAGTTCACTTCACCGTAACCTGAGATACATTCTATAATAGAAAATACATGCATATACGTGTACATTACAACAGTTACTGTAATAAGTTAATTTTTTTTTGCGCTTTATCCTTAAGAAATCAAAATCACTTGAATGCAAGCACTACGTAAAACAAAATTGTTTTAATGGGTAGTGACTATCAATGTGCATACATTCTAGAAAGTAAATAATGAATACATAATATTGATATTTTGATATGCCATCTCTATCCTAGTAAATAAAAATGGCATATACTTCTGCAATGCAAGTGGCAGTATTACTGAAAAGTATAGAATCTAATAGAATGTGTACTTTGATATATTTTGAGTCTCCTTTCTGATATAGTTCTTTTAACAAATAAAATGCTCAACATGACAATAGTATACATCTTAGTAATAAAAAGAAAATATAAATATATTTCATAGCTCTCATATACATCAGTATTTACATATTATATTATTAAAATTGTACTTTAAGGCAATCTCACATTTTTGACATATCTTTATTCAATAAAAAACATGATGTAATAGACAAACGTACCTTCGCATTGCTGAGTCACTGAATCCCAAGACCATCCCGGGCAGCACTTTTTGAAATAACTACAATTCGAAATGTGGAACTATGTGAAAATATTAAGATTTTCAATCAAAAAATAAAACGGCGATATTTTTATTGTATTTGAAATCAATGCATTTCAAAGGCAACGCTATTTTTTTTTTCAATTTTAAACCATGGAGAATGCTTATTAATTATATCATACGAATATTTAAGGCCATTTCTCTGTAAATATCAAAATTCGGTGGTCACGCAAAGTCACCGATTTTCTTAATGTTTCAGATTTTGATACAATTTAGTTAATTAAGATGCAAGACAACCTTTAACTGAGGCTACGCTGACTAATCGATTTTCAGTGTTAAAAAAAAATTGTAATGCTTACCCTTCACATTCTAAACCATCACATACTGAGCACATTGATAGTATTGATATTATTGCTAACTTTTCAAAAGATTCTCTTCCTAGGTGAGTTACACTTATAACCATCCTAATCGAAAATGAACGAGTAAAACAGAGAAAACCACAACAACTCGTTTTAAATAACCTCAATAATTGGTTTACTTCCCTCTTCCTTCCTTCAGTGATAAACAAATTAATATTGAATTTGTGCACTATATGTATATATAATTATATACAGTATCTTTTTGAAATATATATTAGAAGAACGTTCATAATGCTTCGAATGTTTATTTTTGCTACACATCTTGATGTGGGTGATATCTGGACAATACGTTTATACTGTATAACCACATTGATATATTGAGTGATAAATATTTTAGCTGGGCTTTTTGGAAAGCCAAATTCTGGCTGTCTATACGTTAAACACCCTTCCCGTAAAATAAGGCCGTTTAGAAATTAAATATAGTGTCAGCATGCCAGTCATGTTTTTGGTAGTTCATTGAATTCAGTCACGTGACGATTCGCCGCCGGAATAAGAGAGAGAGAGAGAGAGAGAGAGAGAGAGAGAGAGAGAGAGAGAGAGAGAGTAGGGGCCGGCTGCTATTATCCATAAAGTTCAAGCTAGTAAAATTTGTATCATAGTCTTTCTAAGAAAAATGCAGTGCAAAAATTAATACTGATATAAGACCCTAGACTCTGAAATCTATTTGTGTTAGGAACAACAACTTTAAAAAAAAGTAAATCCATTATGCTGTATCCCATACAATTGTGTCATGCAATATTTTGAATTACTTGAATGTCATAATGAAATAGAAACATGTTTAGGGTTAACGGGTACTGAAAAGAAGGACACCCGTAGTGGTTAACAGTACTGGTTTCATAGTGATTCATAGATACAAATGTATCATGCCTAAGTTTTAATTTAAAACTAATCCGCCGTATAAGCACTGAAACATGTTATATCCTTTGTATAGCAAAAAGAGAAGAAAAACTAGATCTCGTTACGAGTAACGAGTAGGTCTTCCGTCCGATTTTGTTTTTATATGATACGATGAAATATCGATATTCTCTGCCAAATCTGCGATCTTGGTGAATCTAGGTTTTTTGTCTCGAGACCGGAAACGGACGAACAAAAGAGGTTTATGAAAATAAAAGCTGTGGGTTATACATTTGTCTAGTGTACACCACTGTTAATCATGGAAGATGAAACACCTTAGATAATCATTTAAACTTGTGAAAAACATGAATTGTTTGAACTCTTCTGGTGAGTAACGGAAGTGACTGTTGAAAAAAGAAAACCCGTTAAACATGTCTTCAATCGATTGTCTATCATTTATAAAAGTTCGTGTCTCAATTACTTACAGTGACTAAAATCTCGCTGGTATCAATTTTGTTAAAAGGCTAGGTACCTAAGATATTTGATATAACTGACCGGATATAGAAAATCTTTGCTAATTTAACATATATAAGATCGTGTAATAATAAAGCGGTATTCAGTCCATGTAAAAAAAAAAATCGAGAAAAAATAGTTTAAGTTCTTCCGGTGACGACCAGAAGTGACGACAATTCAAACATAAAATGTAAACACGGATACATACTTAGGGCTATCATCCCACAAAGTTTGGGTGTTCAAGTCATCACCGTTTTTGAGATTTTGTAGAGTCATTGTTGTTTTTTTTTGGGGGGGGGTGTCTGTTGACAGGAAATGGACTAACGGAAATGCTCAGTGAAAATAAAAAGTTAGTATTTTATGAACATTAGACACTTGTACTTTATTGTTTATCAATTTTACTAAAATTGTCAAAGAAAAACAATGAACTTTCAAACAGCTTGATTTGTTTGAACCCTTCCGGTGAGAACCGGATGTGACGGTTGACAAAATGAAAACGATTAAACGCATTTTCTATCGAATGTCTATTATCTTTATTAGTTTCGTGTATTGATCACTTGACTTTCTAAGATCTCTTGGGTAACACATTTATCAAAAAACGCTCTCTGAGATATTTGAGATATCTCACGGGAGGTCGAGTTTTTTGTTTTCATTTAACATCGGATACATCACATATGTAAGGATTTTTAATTATTTTTCAATTTCATATGAAACAAATTTAATGCAAAAGAAAAAATAATCATTGAAGTGCTTCCGGTGACGACCGGAAGTTATGACGGACAAAACAAAATAGTTTAAAGACATCTACAACTATAGGTCTATAATCCTACAAAGTTTAAATGCTCAAGTCCTTATCATTTTTGAGATTTGAATGTCACAAGCTTTTTGTCGTGGGACAGGAAACGGACGACAGGAAATGAACTTTGAAAAAATAAAAAATGAATCCTCCACATATATTTTTTCTACCACTCCTAAAATTTTCAAGAAAATCTATCGAGCCATCTCTGAGAAATCGTGTGTACAAAGAATGGGAGCAAAATGCGTACCCAACTTTCGAGCCATAGTGAGCTCTTAAGAGCAGCGCCAATGGCGTAAAACAAAAACAATAGGCATAACTTTAGGCTATAGTCTACAAATCCTGAAAATTTCATATTCATATCTCTGATCGTGTTCGAGATGAAGCGTGCACAAAATGAGTCGAAAAAGTTACAAAATCAGCAATAAATCGGTATCGGAAGTGACGACGGCAAAAATATTCAAAACAAAATAACTTCAAATCACTTCCTATCATCTGTGAAAAAATCGTGTAAATCGGTTGGATAGTTCCAAAAAATCGCGTGCACAAAATTTGTGGAAAAAAAAATAAGAAGAAAGAGAAACTGTACGAAAACTCCGTTGGAAACCAGCATGATAAATATTGTACTATGATTGCTTGCGTTGACTAGTTTTACTTAATGCTATCTTCGACCTGCCATTGCTTGAATATACATGCATAAAAAAAATATTGTCGATATTTCTACTGTGACAAAACATCTTTTGCAATTTCAATAAGTTTTTTTAAACATTTTTTTTACTTAATATGCAATTGGCTATGAAGTTAAATTGAATCGAAACTTCCTAGTATATTATTATTCATAATTATTTGTCGCATATAGAACTATTACACAGTTCGGATGGAACTAATATATCACACGTTCAGGGGCTTATTATTTAACAAATGTTTTCCTCGGACTGAAAAGTCATACTTTCATTGGTTTAAACATATCATGTGACTGCCTGATTTATCTCTATGTCCGTTCGGTGAGAATTAAATTTCGGCAACATGGCCGTCCTTGGCCGACGCTTCGCTTACTAGTTTCAACATTTCATATTACAGTACTCACGGCAGCTGCGACTGGTCAGCAGAGGATGCTCACTCCCCATAGGCACCTGATCCTACCTGTGTCTTTTTGGAGGTTCGCTCTGCTTTGAATTTGTATTTCGTTTCATTGTTTTTTGAGATATTAACAGTTTGTTATTGCCATATTTTCGTGTATTTTCATGTATTTAAAACAGAAACCGCACGCCACAAGTTCTTAAAATATTTGGAGACGTTGCTTTTTGGATTTTTTTTTTAGGTAGAGAAGCTGCCCTTTGCAGAGAAAAAGGAGAAAACGTTTTGAATTAAATAGTATCAAAACATCGTAAGTAAACATGGGTGAAGCGAAGATTTTCAATGAGTATTTGAAAACTGAGATTGTAATTTTGAAGACTAAGTTGCATTTTATTTTGTCATTATAGTGCACACATGTAGCAGTTTCGATTGTTGTTTTATTTAACATACATTTGGGGATTTGTTTTAGGAGCATGGTCTCCATCTTATGCTTGGTCAATTTCAGTTTCTCAATGTCAATAATTAAGATGCATAATTAATGTATCTCAAGTGGTCAGTCAAAACTTTAACACCAGTTCTCAACTTAAAAGCGAGAACACAGTGCTCACAATTCTTTGGTTGACTCGTGTCTTGTGGTGGTCGCTTTGAGATGTCATGAGCAGGTTTACAACCTAATATGCAATCATTCAGTACAATTGTACGGACTTTGTTTACATTACAAATAAATGTGAGCTCTGTATTTCATTAAAAACTAAGGTAAAATTAATATTTAAGCTCATGATTAGACTTATCATAGAAAAAAACCCTAGTGATGACCCTTGAAGCTAAACAGGAACTGGGTTTTTTTTAGGTCGTTTTATGTTTAATGTTTGTATTCTTACATGTATGCACGTATGCGTATATGATAATATGTCAGTTATTTGAATGTTTGCGATATATTGTAGTCATATACATGTAGATAAGGCGAATTATTTCGACATTTCGATCAAAATAACCAATATGTAAAGTTCTTAGAAATAAATAGTTCCTTACTGTAATGCGCTCCGTCAGGATGAACCGAGAACGGAAAACACGGAAAATTGATATCAAATGCAGTGAGAAGAAAAAAGGAAACCAGATTAAAGAGAAAAAGGAAAAAAGAGAAATATTTCATCAATACATTCCAGTGTATGATTGCTGTAACACTAAAAATAATTTGTGAAAAAGTATACCTGAATCAGATATATATATATATATATATATATATATATATATATATATATATATATATATATATATATATATATATATATATATATATATATATATATATATATATATATTATTCTACATTTAGTATGATAGTGCAATATTCAAAAGTACATCAGTTAAAAAGTTTATTTATTTCATCAGTCTGTTTCATATATAAATCAAAATTATCAAACTATACCCACGGTACTTAAGTTTCAATGCTAAACTAGCGACACGGAACCCAACACCTGTTTTCATGGAAAATATCAAAAATGCAAATCAGGAACACAACCTAAATTTATCATACACTGTAATTTATCAATCAGCGTGATCGGTTTAATATTCTGATCAATGTTTTATTTCAGTTCACTGTTGCAAATCAATTTCTTCTTGATGAACATAAGATATCAAATCTTATTGAGTTTCAGAGACAAATATGTATATACTAAATATTAGATTAGATATAATAAATGCTAAAAACCTTAAAAAATGAAAACTGCACTTATTATTCAATACACTTAAAGATAAATTCATTCCATCAATATTATAGTGAAACTGAAGTGCTAATTAGTGAGCGTATAAACTTGCTGCATTTAATGATTGCGAGGTTTGTCGTGTGAACCAGCAATATGTGGAACATATACATGTACAATATCTGAGTGGATTAATTGCTTCCTGCTAATCCACTTTCATAAGTCAGCAAAGAATGCTTACCATCTAAGTTAATTACAAATAATATCATAGATTTGAAAAACAAATGTACATTTTCGAACAAAAGAAGCTTAACAGCAAATCTAAACGTATTCGATAAGGAATAATAAAATTATGACAATTATATTATTAATTTCCTACATGGATGGTGGGTCAAAAGTAGTGTCTGGCCATGTTTTAATTATACGAGTCTTCAGACGGATATGCCGGGTGGTGCAAACATTTTAAACGATACACTTATATCACACCATAACTCTGAATTTGGCTGATATAGGAAGTCATTAATTAAACATTTACATACAACATTGATCGTGTCATTGATATTGAATATATTTATAGCAAGGTTGAATGTAGCTCTATTCAGTAAATAATTACCTGTAAAATTCTTTAATCTGTGACACAAATCTATAATAAAAACCCAGAAAATAACATATTTCATGGCAGCAATGACTTTGATAACAAGAGAACAAAACAGGTTAAACATCACTCAAAACTATTCTATATCTAACAATTACATAGTTAGGTATTTTTTTGTTCCGAATTGCACTCAATTTATAACATTAGACACAGAATGTGAACAGAGGAAAATTGATTGCTAACCCATTACTTCATATAATGATGTCATTTGAATGTAGAGAGGGAATTACACGTGTAATTCACACGACCATAAGCACAAACATATAGTATCAATCTTAGATTAGAAACCAAAATTACTCTTTGCTATAGATAAAAGAAGACAGAGATTTTAAAATGCATCAAACTTAAATTGCCTTTTGTATGGGGGTACAAGGTATGCAATCGATTTTGGTGAATATCATTTTGATGAAACATTCCCGTTATGAAGACCTCATTCAGTATACTATTATTAATTAGATAATGAATTAATCACAGGTCTCCATGACGAGGCTGTAAAATTTGATATCCGATCAAGACTACACACACTTCAAACTTATTTTAATGAATGGTAAATAAATGCTTGAAAAAGGTTTAAACTATCAACAATCCATTTTAATTTTATTTTATTGTTAGCAAAGAAAATATAAATCAGGCAACTCTGGACCAAAGTTAATATTTGATCACATGTCTATTAACATTATTAACAACACAAGCTCACCTGGCCCCTGTCAGTCGGGTTACATGTTACAACACAGAGGAGTGAGAAAAGTGAAATTGTGAAATTAGTATCTACAATCTGATATATGGTTATGTTTAGTTTAGATGTTCATTACTTTTTTAGTCATAGTATTTGATAAGAAGTAAATGTATCACTAACACTGTATATAAGTAGCCATTGCCATCATTTTAATCGTGCTAACAACATATGTAAAAATATTTATAAAATAAACCCCTAAAACCACATCAACGTTTAAACTTGGCTAAATGGTATTTTAATTTTTAAGCAAGAAAATGGTTTCTTTTGGATTTGAAAGAAATCAGAGTAAAATGGTGCTCAAAAATGTATTTTCTCTGTTATGTTCAAGCTAACTAAGCAATAATAGTGATAGCTTTATAATGTTTCCCCCATAAATAAATGCAGTTGTTCAAAAGTGATGTTTGCATTTGCACAAGGAAAATGAAGGCAAAAAGTTATTTTAGCAATTAAAATTATTTTCGTATTTTGGCGTTTCGTAGTTGGGAAAATGCTCACACCCTTTTTAACATCCAGTTTCTTCCTTAAATAATGTTTATGTTCAATACTGTATAGGAATTTTTAAATTCTAAAATTGTTAAACGGAAGCATTCGCCACCGTTTTTTTTTTGCCCCTTACGCCCGAGTTTTAACGAGATAAATCAATGGCTAAAACATTTCTGTAAACACATCTTAAGCTGAGATAATTCAAAACGGGACTAAACTTTTTTTTTTTTTTTAAATAAATTTGTATTCAGTATATCATAAAAAAACGATGCTTTGTTCTTAATTTTTTTCCCAAACAATTCTTATCGATAGCTCTCTCTCTCTCTCTCTCTCTCTCTCTCTCTCTCTCTCTCTCTCTCTCTCTCTCTCTCTCTCTCTCTCTCTCTCTCTGGATAACTACTTTATGTCAACTCCTATCTTAACAATTTGCAACATATTTGAATTCTATTTGTATATTTATATTTAACAATGCCAAATAAACCATATCTAATAACATTGTTAAAACAAAATTATATATGTTTATTAAGTTTATTAAGGGACTATATTTTGTGACAAAAGGTTTTAAAGAAGAAAATGAACAATTTTCATAACTCAATAGTTTTAGAGTATTGTAAATTTAGCTTCCTAATTTTCAGCGCAGCCTAAACTTCCAGATAATTTGTGTATTATTCATGTTCTGAAAAACATTTTGAACAATATTTTGATATTTCTATCGATATATTTTGACGTATTTAGCTTATATTTCATATAAGTCAAGAAAAAAATATCTCGAATTTTTACCTTAAATTAGCTTATTTCAAGTCATATCTTAATTTTTTGAGAAGTGACCCCTCTTTTTTTATTACTTTTATATGAGAAATGAAATCTATGTCTGTTTGTATACAAAATTTCGGAAAATAATATTACTCTTAAAGTAGTCCGAGTATCGCACTACGTCATAATACGGGTTTTACAATATTGGTTCGACTTTCACAAAGCGTTTTAGATACCCGGTATTGATTTTGCTCTACATGGCTGTTGTAAACAATGGCATTAATAAGCAATTAGAACGGTAATATATGTATTCTATGAGAGATAGAAATCATTAATGTCGAGAAACTCGATTCTGTTAAAGTAAAATGAAAATCGAAGTTTCTGATTAACCAGGATCTCAGGTATGCTTATATCTTCTTTGTTTTGATGCCCCCCCCCCTCCCGAAATTTTCTTTTTCTTTTACTAAAACCGGTTTTAATTTAGAGACAGAAGCTATTTCGAATTTAATCAATCGTCAATTAATTAATGTTTAAATGATATCTAACATTGTTGACAGATCTAGGCAGAAAACTGTAGCAAAATGAGATTTTTACGGATTTTTTCGCCAGGGTCTTCTTGGTTTAGAGCTTATAGCGTGAAAAGTAATCCGTCAACATATAATTTATTTTACCAAATTTTTTTTCTAAGATGACAATCTATGGAATGAACACCATGAATTTAAGTTTGAGTCCATAAAATAGTAAATAAAAAAAACTACCAAACGCGATACTAGCATTGCATTTTTTGTATTCTATTTTGATACATCAGGTCCATAAAGCGTACTTACTTACAAAAATTTGCGCAAAAGTATTGATGAGATATGACTAAAATAAATATTTAAACTCTATTTTGTATGTTCAATTTTCCCAAAATTGGTCATCATTTTTAGGAAAAACGCACGTCTGGCAAATTTCATAATTGTGAATAATTTTCGCAAGGGGGTACACCCGTCTGAGAGGTGATAACAAACAAACTAGCATGTAAACATGCATATTTTCTTTTGTATATGTATTGCTAGAATGTATATTTATCAATTAAAGCAAAGCTTTTAATGATTGAGCCCATTTAGTGCCGAGTATAGGACTACCTTAATTTTTGATTTGCGATATAATTCTTTTGTAACAATCTTACATTTGCTGTTGTATTCATTATATACTGGCATTTAAAGCCATAAGTAAAACAATATAACTGAGGTAAAAAATTCAAAAGAAGTGAAGGGCTTGCCAGTGCAAATAAATGTAAGACAAGTTGTATCGTGATTATTGTGCAATTATCTTAAAGGAGAAAAAGGACATGTAAGTGTCATGTAAGGACCGATCTTAGCCTAGATTACATGTTGCATCACGTATACACAACGTCTAGGAAACGAACATTTCTAATTGAAATTAGAAGACATTGATTTTATCATAACCCTCAATTTCAATTTACTTGTGATTAAAAAGTGCTTAAATTATCAAATTTATAAGCATGCACTCTTGCATCCGCCTTTAGTGATAACTTAAATAAATAAAATAAACGTTAGGACGTGTTGTCGAATTAGCACTACAAATGAGCAATTTTTTGTTACGAAAATATTATGTAAATGATATGTTCAATATGTGAAAAGCAAAGACTTTTAGGCAGTTTGTCATTTGTATGATTGATATAGTTCTTTCGTATAAAATGAACTTGCTACTAAAATAAACATTCATTTATCACTACTGGCTCTAAAAACCCCTTTCCGTATGAAAATCCCCTGTCTTCCCATGCCACCCACTGTGTTTTCACTGTCATCCCCTGTGCGCCCCTGTACACATCTCTTGTATACCACTGTAAGCCCCTGTCACCAACTGTACGCCCCTGCCATGCCCTTTAAGCAACTGTTTACCCCTGTGCATGCCCCTGACATCCCCTATTCGGTCTAAGTAAATGAATAGCTTTTAATTAATTCAGGTTTAAAAAAAAATCATATTTAGCATTCTTGTTTTAGACGGTGTTTATTTTCCTTTGCATTTCATAGAGGGCAATATTGTTACAAACGTTAATATTTTTGATTCAACATTGACACAAATCAAGATATTTTATTACATGCATTTAACAAATTATCGTTTTGTGCAATTTGTAAAAAAAAATAATAAAATGAAAATAAGTGGAGGAGTGCGTGAAATCTGCAATGTTCTGTGCCATGTAACCTGCCCGAGCAACATTATATGATCAGCACGTGCAGATAACCACATACCGATCGAAATGATCACCTATATTTTAACTGTTTTGCCCAGGGTTATGATGCATAGAATTAAATAGTCTTTATGAAGGTCATGTAAATAGAGAGAGAGAGAGAGAGAGAGAGAGAGAGAGAGAGAGAGAGAGAGAGAGAGAGAGAGAGAGAGTTGTTTTTTTCGGAAGGGGGATTAGACCGGTCTATTGACACTTTTAACTTCTATCAGTGTGCATTTTCCAGTTTAGTTATAATTTATATGCATTATTGTATAAAATTGTCCTCATGCATGTAGAGCAATGATACGTTTAATGAATGATTTAATGCATGACTTTATACAAATGCCGGTAACGGGGTAACATAAATACACACATGCATTATCTTAAACAATGTTCCGTGTTTCGGATTGGAAAAAATATCATACATTTTTTTTAAAATTTGATTTGATTTGCCAGGGGTTTTTAGAGCCAGTAGTGTACATGACCAATCTGTGATACGTTAAGGAATACTTAGTAGATGACATATAAAGTAAAAAAAATAACACATGTAAAATGTTTCTTGTATTTTGGCGATTTTTCCATTTAGCTCTGTTACGACAAGGGCATTTTTATATAATTTTTAAATATTTATTACCCATTATGTTTGCATTTGAAATTTTCAACGTTCAAAGTTTTATAAATATACTTTACTAATTCATGCACCATGAGCAAAAATACAAAAGTCTTCACGTGTTTTGAGTATATTTAGTTTCGTGGGATTAAATGAAACTTTCAATCTTACGTAACTAATTTATTATGTACTTTAGAAAAAAAATCTTTATATTATATATACTCCTTAATAAAAAGAGTTTTCTATACAAAGTTTCTGGCAATATATATTTAGTCGCAGAATCGAACCTAATAACGTGTTAAAATGGTTGTTCTATGTATGTTTCATACCTGGCTGAGAGCGTATTTACTGGCTTTGCAACGCACACACATATTTCATAAAAATAGACAACAGTATGAATATAAATATAAGCATTTAATGCTTTATTTTGTATGCCGTCGGTCCTGTTACACACCACGAGGTGCCGCCAAATTATCATACCATATCATAGGTGTGTTACAGGACCGACGGCTTTCAAAAATAAGCTTTCAATTCTTAAATATATCACTGATATGATATTTTAAGTTTTCAAACTATTGCACGGTATATGTTGTCTAGATCAATTACTAGATTTATTTGTCCTTTTTTACCATATAAATATGTTACAAATGGCACACATATAATATACACAATGTCTACAGTACTTTTACATTTTTGATATCTGTGCAATCATTATCTTGAATTCAATTTCATAAAATTGACACGCATTTCTGAAAATTGCACGTACATACATTATCATTAATCTTTGAGTGTTAAACATTTCTAATGCACTTTATACCTTGAACATTCAAAATCATTTCCTGAGGTTTAAATGATTTATTGTTTGTAAAAATTTCCCTCAAATTGAACAGTTTTTCCAAAAGTAACAATATCCACATATTGAATACAAAGTAAAAATTCCAAAATTATCAATGTTTGAATAAAAACATGTAAATGAAGACTTCAATTGTTTAATTTTATGTAATAGTTTAATCAAATACTGTGGTTTCATTAATATTAAAGGGTATCAATTTTCGTGGATAAAATGAAAATCACAGTTTCAAGGATACGTAAATTCGTGGCCAGCGACACTATCAGTACAAAATATTAGTAGAAATTACAGTTCAATGAATATTTATTTTCAAGGATAAACTTAACAACGAAATCAACAAAAAATGGTATTCAACGAACATTGATGAACCTACAGTATATGGTGATGAAGTGACAAATGGTATACTGTTGTCCGTCCCGGTTTTCGTGCTGCTTAGAGATTGAATGAAAATTGACTCCCTCTTGATTGAATACCAGTCCATAGGAAGTGAACTTTAGTGTAAAATAATACCAATTTCAGCAGGGTGGACTGGGAGATGTAAATAGGGAGCTTTGTATGTTTTCTTCTTTACCTATTCTTTTTTATTAAATGCAATTAATGTCGAAAGCTTCTACAAAAATTTAAAAACATTTTAGACATATTTAAGTTAAAATTAACATGATGAAAAAATCGTGGAAAAAACAGTTCCTGTTTGTAATGAGATCTGTCTGGCACGAGGGGGAAAAGAATCCACGATTAATTAGCGGGAGAAACAAAATGAGAAATACAGAAAAGGAATGATTACGTATAAATAAAAACAACAATGCATGGTTTTTGTAACGCTAAAGTTAAACTATTTGAAGAAGTATACTTAGCTGATACATTAAAATTCACGTAAGAACGAATCGATCATCTCAAAGGCAAAATAAATGAATGCGAATAATTGCTGCGTAAAATCAAATCAAACAGGTCCGAAACCATCTTATAGAAAAACATTTACTTCCAATAAGAACTTAGATACTGACTCAGAGATATTAATCTTTCTTTTGGCACGGACATAAAAATGTCTCAAACTAACCAGATCTGAATTGACAAACGTCTTGCTTTAGTTGATTAAACCACAGTAAAACCAATTTTTGCCATTGGAAGATGGGTATTATGATTTCAAACATCTGTGCTATAGGTGTTGCTGCAGTTAGGGCAACTTCCTTTGTATCCACGAAGCAACGTTGTCTTTCAGAGACTGGCCATTTATGTCACTAATATTATGGTGTTCATTTTTTTAGTGTGTGTCATGTCAGGAGTGACTAAAAACCTCATAATGTACTTGGCCGATTTTTACAAACACTTTAAAACAAATATCCATCATTATAAACTATGGAAAACAATGACGCTAACGCAAATAGAACGGTCGTAATCCACATACTGTTCTTAACAAAGTTGTAGACATCTGACGATATAAAAAAAAATTGATTGAAATGCAAGGAAACACAAAACAACTTTATTTTGTTAATATAAATAATTTTGATTAATTTTCAGAGTTGATTTTGCTCAACCACACGCTCTTGTTGAGCAAAGCTACGTTGCGTAGACAAGTTGTTCTGTTATACTAGACGTTGATTAAAATGATCCATATAAAGGCAGAGTCACCGTCTACTTTCATATCATAAAATTGACCTTCTAGCGGCCGTTATAAGTAACAGTTTTATGCATGGATTGTGTTTTATATCATTAACAAATATCATGCACTTTTGTCCGTGAAGATATTTAATGTTACATTTTGTTTTATAATGAAATATTTACAATACTTTATCTATCATTTTTACTAATACATGATAACTGAAAGGTTATTTACTTGATGAATTTAATTTGGCATAAACCAATATTATCAAACAATTTCCAATATACTTCACGTTTCAATGTTGTAATTAGCTTTATACATGTAGATCACAACACCTGTTTGCACGGAAAAATCAAAAAATGTAGGAAGAACTCCTATTTATTTATTTATTGTGGAAACTTTTTTAATCGTTTTTGAATCAATTTGTTATTCAGTCCAAATTCATTTCTACTTAATGTGCATATGATATACTATTTTGGTATCTAATTAGATATGTTTACAACTCAAAACCTCCTTGCTCCAACAATGTTGGTAACATATAATTCAGTTGAAGAGAGATACTTTCAAATATGAATTAGACGATGTATGTGAGTATTGCTGCGTGAACCCTCAATGTAGAAAATATACGATTTCTGAGTGGATCAACTGCTTCCTGCTTACCCACGTTCATGTTATTAAGCAAATGTTTTCCAACTATTACAGATGTATTTTTTTGAAAATGTTTTTCAAATATCATACATAAACATACATGCATATATTTAGGTATAGTAACCTCATAAACTACTTTTTTGATAAAAATAATGGCAAAAGTGAAAACTTACTATTTTTTTAAAAAATCATACAGACGGAGATGGCCGGTGGTGCAATTCCTTAATATACACCTCTTGACATGTCATTTAATTTCGGTAATCTACGAAGTCATTAAAAAATGTTTTTTACCAAAATGTTCCATACCATTGGCTTTGAATAGACACGGGTTGAAATCGTTTTTGGCTCTCATGTTTTCTAAAACTACGTACGCTACGCTTGCTGGTGTTAATGACACTATGATTTTTTTGGTGTTCGTTTTTCATTGAAGGAAACCAAAATAAAGTGTTGCTTAAATGTATCATTTTTGTCATGTTTAAGCCAATGAAGCAATGGTAATTATCCCCATAAATAAACACAGCTGTTCAAAAGCGATGTATACAATTACAAAGGGAAAATGAAGCTGAAATGTAATTCTAACTTAATTACAAGTATTTGATATTTGTTGTCTTTTTGTGTTTTATCCCTGGAAACATGCACTCGATATACTTTTCCCTGTTTCTTTCTTATACAATATCTTAATTGTTCTCTACACAAGGCAAGCGCTCTGAGCGTTACATCCGAGCGATGCTTTTTACTCTCTTTCTGAATGATTTGCCTATGGGTTTTTTTTTCGTTTTTTTTTTTTGGGGTCTGCCTTTCTGTGTCTATTTATCTTCACCTAATCTCATGTCATACTCCCTCTATCTATGTATGTCCTCAATGCTGTTTATTTTATATTGAACATATACGATTTATTTTGCTAATTAAAGAACATTTAGCACCTTATCAACCTCTTTAGGCCATTTCCTTATTTATGACTTTTGATTTATTTATGATGTAAATGTTGAAGTTATATATCAACATGAGCAATGTTTGCGTTTTAATAATTATAATCATTTTATTTTAAAGATTAAACAAGGTGTTGATAATAAACAACACAATTACCCATTTATGTTTCAAAGATTTTTTTTGCTTTACAAAATGTCGATAATGTTCACGACCTACATCTATATATTCATGTTATAAATGTGCTAATATAGAACTATATTAAGATTTTCAAGATAAGTTTAGTAAAAAGCTTAAATGTACAAGGAAATGTAAGGCACGCAGTATTGTGATTGTTGTTCAATTATTTTAAAAGAGAATGCTGAGGCCTACACGTACCATGTAGGGATCATTCTGGGCCTAAACTACAAGTTGAATCACATGTACGCCACGCCTTTCCTTATTCATCGTATAAAAATCAGGGAAACAAACAATTCTTATTAGCAAACCTTAGTTATATCTTTGACCTCAATTTTTAAAACACTTGTTTAAAAAGTGAATATATTATGAATTTTTTAAAACATGCACTTTTGCACCCGCTTCTCATAATGATTTTCTTAAGTAAATACACTTCAAGAAAGAGGTGTCAAATAAGCGCTACAAATGAACAGTTATTTGTTACGAATATGTGATGAAAATGATATACTTAACATATAAATTTAAAGATCATTGAGGCAGCTTGCTATTTGAATGGTTGATATGATTCTTCCATTTTAAATTTATTTGCTACAAACATTTCAAATAATTGACCGATCTGTGATACGAAAAGGAATACTTAGTAGATGCCCTATGAAGTAAGGATCTAACACATGTAAAATGTTCCTCGCGAATTGCCGATTTCCCCGTCTAGCTCTAAAAGCATTACGACTGTTTTCAAGGACAGTCTTACGTAATATATCACAGGAATGATATTTTAGTTTTTCATACTATTTCACGAAATAAGTTGTCTAGATAAAACCGTCGATTAATTTGTCTTGATTTTGCATATAAATATGTTACAAATAACACACACAGACGTATAGATTATTTCGACATTACTTATCTACTATATTATCTATGTACAATTATCATGCATTTAATTGAATATGATAAATACCCATTTCTGCAAATCGCACGTATATTCATTATTAATGAATTTTGAGTGTTGAACATTCTTCTATATTTACATTTGCAAAGTTTCTTTATATGAACCTCTAGAATAGCGAAAACGTTCATTCTGGGTGAACTTATTTTTATGACGTCACAGTGATCATAGCACGCTCTTTTTGCTGGTCGGTTAAATAAAATCTCAATAGTTTAACAATTCCGACGGTGTTTTTTTTTAGAATGTAAATGAAAGTAAGAAACAGGAATGCTAGAAATTTCACAGGAATTTGAATTTGGTTGTTACGTGACCATATCGTCTGAGAAGCACTTCGCGCAGTATAGGATATGCATATCCTCGTGAACGTTTTAACTTAGCAATACAAATAAATTAATTAGGTTTACCGAGTTATTGTTTCTAAACAAAAATATTTTTTTTTTTCAAAATTAACGAAGTTTATATAAAGAATGCAAAATCTAAGTAAACATTTCCAAACACTCAATTTTGCAAAATATGTTAACAAAGACTTGAATTTTTATTAAATTAAAAAAAATACAGTTTTATCCAATGTTTGTGATGTTAAGTTAGATTGTTCTCTGGCTCTTGTACCGTGGTGATAAGAGCTTGAGAGGAAGTTGACTTCTCCTGGATGGGACATTAGTCTATTGCATGTTAATTCCATGCGTATTGTACTACGCAATTTTAGCTGGATGAACTGAGACGATACAGGTAGGGAGCATCGTATGTTCGATTCCCTATCTGAACTTTGAATTTGTTGCACTTAATGTCAAAACGCCTCTACAGTGCTATAAACATATTGTGTACATAAACAATGTATAAGTTATTATCAAAAACAAAACTTGTAAAAATCGTGCAAATAAAAAGTTACATACTGTAATGAGTTCTGTCTGGCACGACGGGGTAGAAAATCCACGATTAATTAGCGAGAAAAACAGAATGAGAAATACATTAAAGGAATGTTTATATATAAATAGAAATAACAATCCCCAGTGTTTCTAACGCCAAAATTAAAAATGTTTAAGAAGTTTACCTAGTTGATACACTTAAATTAACGTAGGTAAGAATCGACCATCTGAAAGGCAAGATAAACGATTGCTAATAATTGCTGCGTAAAATCGAAACAAACAGTCCCAAAACCATCTCATAGAAGTATATTTATGCCCAATAAGAGGTTACATACAGACTCAGAGATATGAAAACTTTTCTTCTGGCATGGACATAAAAACGTCTCAAACTAACCAGATCTGACTTGACAACCGTCTTGTTTTGGTCGATAAAACCCACATTAAAGCTATTAGTTATGACATTGGAAGATGGGTATTATGATTTAGAAAAATCTGTGCTATATGTGTTGCCGCAAGTAGGAGAACGTACATTGTATCCACAAAGCAACGTTGTCTTGAAGAGACTGGTCATTTATCACACTAGTATTCTGGTGTTCATTTTTATTTTGAGTGTGTGTCATGTCAGGGGTTAAAGTTCAACAAAGTTTTGTACAAACGACTACTTTTTTAAATAAATGAATACCAATAAACACAATACCAATACATTTTTGCATTATAAATAATTTTGATAAGTTTTCACAGTTGATTTTGTTTAACCACACGTCCTCTTTGAGCTAAACGGCGTTGCGAAGACAAGTTGTTCTGCAACAGTATACGTTGATAACAATGCTTCATATAATTGTGTGCAGAGCTACTTTTTACATTCATTTACAAAAAATCGACCTGTTAGGCAGTGTCTGATGATAAAAAAAAAAACAGTTTTTTGTATCGATTGTAGTTTGTATTATAAAAAAAATATTAGGGAAACACTTTGGTCAGTATACATAATTATTTAATTAGACATTTGGTTTTATAACGAAATAGTTAAAATAGTCTGTGCATTATTTGTACTGATTTGGCATTAACAAATACTGTCACATATTTTCCAATATACTTCACTTTTCAATGTTGTGATCTTTTTAGCTATTTAGATCACAACACCTGTTTTCACGGAAAAATAAAAAAATATATATATACAGGATAACACTCTGATATGTTTAGTTTTCGTGAGAATATTAATCATATTTTTATCAATGTGTTATTAAAGTTCTAGATCTATTTTCACGTGATGTACATAAGATGTGATATTTCATTGAATTTAACACAATTAACTTGTTTCTATCTAATTAGATATGTTTACTACTCAGCACCTCCATTAACTGTAAGAATGCTGATACAATTTAATTTAGTTGACAAAAGGGACATTCAAATAAAATTGCAAATTAGACGATGTATGTACTTTGGACTGTGTGAACCCTCAATGTAGAAAACATCCGATTTATGAGTGAATTAATTGCTTCCTGTCAATCCACTTTCATAAGTCATTAAACAAATACTTAGCAACTAATTAAATATGTCTGGCATTTTTTACTTAAAAATTAATAATTTTCGAACAACATACATAAACATAAGTGTTTACGTATAATAATCTTTTAAAAATATTTTTTCTTCTGTAGATGTAAAGGCAAAAGTGATAACTGCTGCTTTTTAAAAATCATGCAGACCGCTCTAGATGCCCGGTGGTGCAATCCCTTAAAATGCAACATTTGACATAAAACTTAATCTCGCTGATCTAGGCAGTCATTAGCAAATATTTTTATCCAAAATGTTTCATTTCAGAGGCTTTGAAAAAGCAAAAGTTGAAATCGATATTTTGCTCGCATGTCTTCTAAACCTATACATGCTATACTCGCTGGTGTTGATGTGACATTTTGATTTTTCAGATAAGAATTCGTTGTCATGTTACTTTGAAGGAACCCATGAAATAAGTTCTAAAAAATTAATTCTTTTTGTCATGTTCAAGAAAACTAAACAATGATATTATCCCCCGCCCCCAACAAAAAAGGTACTCAACAGTGATGTATACAATTGCAAAGGGAAAATAAAACTTGAAAAGCATTCACAATCACTAATATTTGACAATTTTTATAGCGATTATTAAATTCAAATATGCCCGCATCCTACTTTAAAAATGTCCAGTTTCTTTCTTATATCTATATCTAAGTTCCATTAACAATTAATTATTTGATTGAAGAACATTTAACATATTGTCGATCTCAATAAACCATATACCTATTTTTCACGGCTTTAGAATTAATTATGATGCAAATATTGCGTTTTGTGTTTATGTACATTTCACTTAAAAACGAGATAAGGTGTTTATTATAAACATCATGGTTAGCAATTTATGTTTCAAGATTATATTGCTTAACATAATTTCAATAATGTTCACGACCTTTATTTCTACCTATGTAACTTCATGTAATAACTGTGCTACAAATAAAATATAGCTATGATGATATCAATATTTTCAAGATAAATTAAGTGAAGAGCTTCACAGTACAAGGACATGATTATTGTTCAATTGTTAAAAATGAGAAAGAGGACATGTAAGTACATGTACCATGTAAGGACCGATCTGAGCCTAAATTACACATTGAATCACAAATATATTATGCCTTCCCTTATCCATGTACATTGTATACAATTTTGGAAAATGAACACTTCTAATGAGCAGACCTTAGTTATATCATTGACCTCAAGTTTAAAAGTGCTTAAATTATCAAGTGTATAAATACGCACTCTTGCATCCGCCTGTCCTGATGACTTCCTCGAATAAAATAAATTTCGAGGACGTAATATCGAATTACTGCTATAGATGAGCGATTTTTGTTAAAGAATGAAATGTAAATAATATTAATAAATTGAAATGCAATTATCATTTATGCAGGTTTTATCAATAATTGATTTTTTCCAAATAGACTTACATATTATGTAGCAGGTAACTAAAATAGACATTCTTAATTACACTATATTTAATTCTTAGTAACTTAGAGGTAGAGGTGCACTTTAAAGTAAAGGATTATCACATGTAAAATGTGCGTTGCATTTAGAGATGTTCCCACTCTAGCTCTGATGCTATTGATTTATTGAACCTTTCTATGCAATCATGCATTGTATACCACAGAGATGACATTTAAGGACTTTATACTATTTTATGGCGAAGTTTTTTATAAGATAAAATAGCAGGTTTAATTGTTTTTTTTTTTATATAGAAAATAAAACAGAAATATGTATAAACCATTTCTACAGCGGTTTTATATCTATACTATCTATGTACACGTTCTCTTTTATTAGATTATTCCAGCTTGTATTAATTTTGTAAAATGTGACATTTTTATTGGTAAATCAATTGAATCTTAGTGTTTGATACTTCTCTATAACTTTGTACTTTGAACAGTGAAAATTAGTTGTTCAAGTTGAGCAATATTAAATTGTTAATTCTAAAATGATCATTCCATCATATTGCTTTTAGAAATGTCCTTAAAAGTCCAAACATTTTCAGAAAGTAAATCATCACAAAATTAGAATTGTATAGATTAATGTTAACTAGGATTGTTAAACTCTTGAACAAGTGCTACAATGTTATGTATATTTAATATTTGTTGCAAAACTTGGAACAATATAAAAGTTGACTTGATGTATCAAAATGTTTTTGTAAATAAAAAATAGATATACACCGTTGATGTTAAAAACGGACGAATTCAATGCAATCATGTGACCAAGACAATAAACTTTGGGTAGTTAGATTATTATATGGTATTTGTGTTCAAAGTGGAGGGTTCGTGTAAATACAGCACGAACGAGTATTTAATGACAACTAATTTATTAGCCTACCCAAATAACGCCATCTTATTGTAAGGAAGATAACTCTTATTGGTGACTGCCTGGTCACAAGTGATTGTATCTGTCTAAGTACGGAATGAAGAAGCACATACTGACAACATATGTATTCCATTTGATAAAAAATGGATAATTTGGGTACGAAAGAAAGGAAACTACAAAGATATTTTTTATTAATATCATAGATTATCATGTTCTGATTTAGGCGTCTACGTGAACATTTGTGTATAGATACATCATTTGTTATTGTCTGAAAACAACAGCATAATGTTTTGTACTTATGTCAAATTTGCCATAATATAAGTACGTTTATCAATAATTGTGGAAAAAAAAACAACATTATGATTAAATAACTTTGTTTTGAAAATTTCAAGCATGAAGGATAAAATATTGACCTTGCAATCATAAAAAAATGATTCACATATCTGATTTTTATTGCAATTAATTCAGTTGTTTGATAGAGTCCTTTATAATTGTTCATAATCTAGATTTTATCGTCTCCTTCATATTAAATACATCATTGATAGCAAGGTTTAAAAGTGAAAGTTAACTTGTAAAATATAATATTCTTTCAACATTTTTACAGAAATTTAGAATTAATAATAATGATAATAAAAGCACAAACACGCGTTAGTTATATGACAAACTATTTTATTGTCATCTTGTGAATATTGATCAATTAGAGCAATGTACTTAGATCATACGAAATATTTTCATATTAACTGATATTTTTAAGCGGTAAAAAAGGAGCTAGTATTTTGTAAAGGAAAAAAAAAAACAGGGGCAATACGACTTATCACATTTTCTTCTTTTTCATCATTCAAATCAAGTAACCAATTTCAATGTTGGAAGCGTACATTTTCTATTTCCTTACACGTCACAATAGTAGTAATGTCCTTTATTCAGACCCAACAAAGTATTTGATCTGTGCAAATAAATAGAAAACAATAAGAAAAAACATGACAAAATCTGTATCACACCTCATATCAAACCGATACTCCAATATCAGCACCCCAGGCCACCCCCCGATGGCCGAAGCCCAGAGTGCTGTTATTGGTCGATGATTGTTTTGGTGTGATACAGATTTTGACACGATTTTTGGTTTTTATTATATATCATTTTTGAATAGATAAAAAGCATTTTTTCATGTAAAAATATTCAAATTAACACTATTTTCCTATCTCGAAAACGACCTGTTTTCATTGCACAAATACCATGTACATCTTTTTGCGAAATATTTAAGATATTGCAGAGAAAACGATTTGGGCACAAAATAAAATAAATGCAGTACTAATTATTTCATCCTCAAGGACTAATAAGGTCAATCCTCTTTATTTGTTTTCACTGATTAACATTTGTACTATAATTTAATTTCCTTAAATAAAGGGGAAATTGAATACTTGTTACAACCCAGGAAACACTGCGGTTTTTTGATAAACGATTTCACGACTTCCTGAGTAAAATAAGTTTCAATGTGCTAATAAACTAAACCCTTTAAATTCTCACAATAATTATAATGTTATCGTATTTTCCATTCCAATTTGTATATATATATATATATATAAATATATATATATATATATATATATATATATATATATATATATATATATATATATATATATATATATATATATATATATATATATATATATATATATATATATATATATATATAATTGCACAGTTCCTTACATGCAATGCTTCAATTGAACCTTGCAACTATCCAATAAATCCAAAAACATGCACCTCAAGCAGAAGTTGATGCTCTATCCTAACAACACTCTATTTTTTTTTTTTTTTTTAAGAAACGAATAAATAGCAAATATATTCTGGAAACCAAATGGACATATAAACAATTGTTTTTCTTTTCTTTGATTATTGTTTGCAAAGTATCATTAATCAGAAAATCATTTTCATCACAGTCGATTATGAATCACATGTCTCTTAACACAACACAAGATAAAGCCCCTGTTTATAATGTTGATAAAAACTATGCAATAAGAAAAAAAAGATTTTTTGTTTATTATTAGATTATCATTATTATTTTGTCATAATCAGAGTAATGATAATGAGTAAATGTACATTTATCTGTAACACAGTATACATGTATATGTTACAATTGTCATTGTTTACAGCATGCTCACATCCTCTGAAAAAGAAATATAGATAAAAAATAAGCTACACAAATGAAATTTGTTGCAAACCAAAGAGTTTTAAATTGGGATATTTTATTTTTCTTCATAAATCGCAAAAAGACTAAAATTAGATCCTTTGAAGAGAAATAAAAAACAGCTATACCTTAGTTCCAATATCAGTGCTAGTATAACTGCATTTAAGCATAGAATAAGTTCTTCCATTTATTCAATGACTGAGTGTTAACGGAAGGTTGGTGTATGACAGAACTATGCCATTCAGTCACATTTAGCTACGTACCTTTTAGTCATATTTCTTTCAGTTAAATAACAGAACTCCATCCTGTGGAATCAGACTAAAAAACGTACAGTTCAGGGGTCATTCATAAAGTCAAAGTCTAATTAAAGACGAAATTCTGTTTAAGGCACAACAAAAAGGGTATGTTTTTGATCTTTTCGTTATCAAAATCAAAAAGTACATATTTTTCATACAGTTTTTTTAGATACATACAGTCACATTTTTGTCAAATCATATTTATAATTTAGAAAAGTATTTCAAGTTTAAATGATTCTCTATTCACAATAGTAATTGTTGGTCTAAGTTTATTATATTTTTAATTTACACACGTTTTACAATTGAAATCCTTCTCTTTTACGGGAGACAAACGGGGTACCGAATACCTTGCTCTTTTCACACAATGTTTAACTTCACAAAAACGCTACCGATAAATCATTATGCAAAAATGTTTTCTCGACATATGATACTCTTTTTACGAATTTTTAATGGATTAATTCTGCTGTGCATAAAATATATCGTTATTTACAGCTTTCAAAGTCGGGGGAGTTTATCATTTATCCAAATATTTTCTGACGAAATAACAAAATTGTTTACAACTGGAGCCTATTGCGTAGCATTAAGATATTGTATGAATTACACGATAACCACCTTACAAACACTTGCTAAATTGGTAAAGAAGAAGAAGAACCGTACGTGTAAATAGTTTTGCTTCCTTTTTGGTGTAATTTTATAAACTACATCCATGTATACAAACACACACACTCTCTCTCTCTCTCTCTCTCTCTCTCTCTCTCTCTCTCTCTCTCTCTCTCTCTCGTATTTAATGACAATAAAATCAAATAATAAATGAATGTATGCGTTTATTGTAAGCCTCAGTTAAATCTGATCGTACGTGTTTGGTAATCGTGTGGGTGCTACGAGTTTTGCCAGTCTTGGCTCCAATGGCATGGCTGATCGTAGCGTTAAAAATCGTGTTTTTGTCTTTTTTGTTAAAAAAGACAAATGGACGTGCAGGTCGTAGATGTCATGTACACATTGTTTAAGACGAGTTGGCACTTGCAACGTGCGATACTCTTAGGCAGCATACTTCCGTCAATATATTGTGCACCAGACATATGTTTGCCTTGCGAATTGGAGTAAAACATTCACATCTTTGGTCAATTGCAAGTCAATAGTGCTGACGTATTTCCTTGTCTCACGATAGCTGCACGGACAATTCGCATTGTTTTTGTACTAATAAAAAACCCTTTTTACTTTGGGCAAAGACCTCGTATAAAATGAAGACTATCAGTATGTAAATCCTGCTGTTTTAAAAACAATTTATGTTTTGAATGTAATGCTATGAAATATTGAAAACTTCTCTGAACTTCTTGTTGAACTTCACAATTTTTTTTTCGAAAAAGCTTTGAAAAACCATGAAATCAAAAGCAAAAAAAAACTCACGATGAATTACTTTGTTAAACAAATCTTATTCTCGGAGGAGTGACACCATTTGCACTTCACTCATTCTATACATCAAAGGCTACACATTCTTTTCTGATATTCTGATTTTAATACAATTATTTAAACAGTTTTATAAAGTTTTAATGGTCATACATTGTATGAGATGACAATCGATGTTTTCAAAATGGAGATAATACTCCACTTACAAAGATTGTCATGCTTACGAAAACAACAACTTTCTTCAATAGGATGTGGTAAAGTGTTTTAGCATTTGGTGTCAGTTAAAATATCGTTCTACGCGTTAATTTCATTTTTTTCCTTTTTACTACGAAATAAAATGTTTATGATTATACCATAGCACGCTTGCAAGTCAAAGTAATCGGACCGCAGATTACACGACACATACCTTTATTATTGATCCATATTATATCTCTTTCAACAGAACTGGTTTGGGCGTTCTCTTTAGCAGATCTTTAAAGTAAAGACTGGAAAATATACTATTTGAGGCTTCTTTAACTATTGTCCTGACGAAATCAAACTCTTGTTTTTGGCATTTGTCACCTTTTATCAAAGTTATATAAATGCATTCTCAATAGAGAAATATATTTAAAAAAAACATGTTAACATTTTTGTAGATGAGTTAATTTGAAAATAGAATTTTTTTTACGTGATTAAAATTACTGAAATGTTGCTCAGAAGCTTTCATTACGTACCAAACAAGCTCATCTTCATGAGAACTTATAGAAAATGCTTTCTATTTCTAATAACTTCAAGAGAACAAAACAAAATATAAAAAAAAAGGAATCAGCTTCAAATCATAATAAAACATCCAAATCATAGATTTGTGCAATTATCAACATGACGTCTTGAATATGAGCTTTTGATCTGTTTGAAAGTTAATATAAACATTATCTTTTATTTCAACAGGTTCATGTAAGACAGATGCTTAGAAATGTAAAGAAAGAGAAGTTTACAACTGTTGTTAGGATTTTGCATCCAATAGACACATCACAGGTGGCATTGCTACAGTCACAATGTTCTTGACATCTGCTTCCATATGTAGGATAAGGACATCTAGTCGTACAATACGGTCCACTGTATCCTGGCATACATTCTAAATAAAAAAAAAACTTTAATGTTTATCAGGAGACATTTCTCTCGTTTTATTTTTGCCCCTTTTGTCTTCGTTTTCAGCCGCCCAAATAAAGACTGGGCGAATTGAAAAGAATTTTTTGATAAGTGTGTTCAACAGAAAGAACATCCACTACTATTTGTGTCTAGGTGAATTCAAGACAGGACTAAAAACCGTTTGCAAATGATTAAAATACAACTGTACAAATATATACAACCAATACAAAAAAAAACAAACAAATAAAAAACCCACCCTCAATAAATAAAAACAAGTAAAAACAGAATACAAAACAAAACAATCAACAAAAATCCAAGTGATATTTCAATCATGAAATACGATGAAGCTAGCCTGATTGGGACGATGAATGTATGTTATGTTCTGTTTTACTTTTAATAATTTCAGCTAAAATGAATTTATCAAATTTCATTTGTGTTATCATTATACCTTACTTTTACAGGTGTAGATAACGGAGTTCAAATAAAATCCAAAGCAGCATATTACGGTGGTACTACTTAAAATAGAATTGAAAATAGAAATCAACTCTACAAACACTAAATGATACACGTGGATGCCACCTACCTGATTTTTTTTTCAATATTTAAAGCATGAAACAAGAAATCAATTTGAATTTACGTGAGTAAGTAAAAGGATAAATCCAAATATAAATCAGATTATGGATTTTTTTAAAGATCTGTATGAAGTTTCGAACGTTACGAAACAATAACAAACGAGAATAGTTGTATATTTTCTGATTTCAAATTTTTTAATCTTAATAGATATATTTGGACATGTTCCCAACACCATTCATTATCAAGGTAAATCTCTGGAAATCCGTCATCATTAAGTGATAAAAACTGAAATTATGAATACGGTACACATGTATATATAATAGTACATATAATTTTACTGCCACCTATTAAACCTAAAATTATGCGATTCTCTAAAAACAATTGTCTGTGAACCACATCGAAAACAAGTTTTCTAAGCTTCGCAGATAAAGGATGAGCTACGTCTTGTTTTAAAAGATTATTGATTATCTGCCATTCTGATCATGATGTGATTCTTGTGGTAACAGGTACATGTTTTATTGTTTAAAGTAATGATAATACGAGTAATCCTAACAGACATAATTTTCAAAAATATATTAGTACCAGGCTCAGATCATCATAAAAGATTTATTGTTGTGTGTATGTGAGAAACTAAGTGTTGATAATAATTCCATACATGTATCCCCCCCCCCCCCCACTTGTCTATTGTTTTGTATTTAGACGTACTTTATAATTCAACATGTAGACAATTCAGTTGAGAGTATTATTCGTTTAGACAAAATTAAGATTAAAAAAAAATAAAAAACGATAAGAAACACGTATGACTTTTCTTAGAGTTGCCGATACAAAGATATCTTTATATCTTTCTTGTTGTAAGACAAAATTGTTAATTTTTCTTGAAACAATGTATTAGTATACTGTACTACATACATGTACTATAAAATGAGAAAGTATCCTTCGAAAGATCTTACTAAAACCCTACAGTGTACTTAATCATCAAATACGAAAACGAATTAAAAAAAAAGCCAAAACAAACAAACAAAAACAAACAAACAAACAAACAAATAATAAATAACAAACAAACAAATAGCTTCCAGAACACGAATGTGAAAAAATGAAAATGGAAATTCTAATTTGAAATGAATACAGTGAATAGAAAACAATGAAGTATTTTCTTACATTTTACAGATTCCACAGAATCCTCTTACACTAATTACAAACAATATTGATAACAAGTAGTTACTTTTGCATTTCACATACATCACGATGACTAGATATGGAAATTCTAATTTGAAATGAATACAGTGAATGGAAAACAGTGAAGTGTTTTCTTACTTTTTACAGATTCCACAAAATCCTCTTACACTAATTGCAAACAATATTGATAACAAGTAGTTACTTTTGCAATTCACATACATCACGACGACTAGAACGATATAATTACACGTATACGCTACATGTAATTTAGGACAAATACCAGTATATGAATCAAGCATGGTTGTTCTTATTAATTTTGTTCAATTTTGAAATTAATTTATTAAACTTGAATTTCCTTCCTCGTTTCTGTATAAAACAAATTATGATACTAAAACAGTATCAGGTCGGAAATGCATTCGTAATTAAGTTCTTTCGGTGTTTCTGCTGGTTACCCTGAATATTACATGCATGTTTTGTGTTTTCACAATATATACAGACATATTAAACTATTCTTAAGTTACACAACTCGAATTTAAGTACAACTTCATGTACATTAGTTAAGTCTTTGTTGATGATACATCGTAATTTTTTGACTTTTTTTTTTTGGTTCTTCGTGTAAAAAACACTGTGTTCAAAAAACAAGTTTATATAGTAGCAATGCATCTTAATGTTTTGATACCAAAATAAAGTAACGAGGATTTTTATATGCATGTATTGTGAACAGTAATTTATCAAATTCAATGATCAAAATATCATTTCCAGTATATATGAGGTTCATTAACATAATAAAGAAAGATAAGGCAATTATATTCTGAGAGATAACTCTTGCTTGTTTACTACACAAATTGATCGATGAATCTACTCCATAGAAGGACACGTAGGTGATACAGCTTTACAATGGGACTACGGATTACCAGTGTCACCTGACCAAACGCTGCAGGGTTTTTTTTTTGTAAAACGTCGAGGGCAGTAGAGCAAGGAAGTATGATTTGACCGTACTGCAAATTGTTTATCATTCTCAATCAAAAACCCATTAGATATTAGATCGATATAGATGTATGTTTAATTATATGCACATGTACATATTTGAACCATTCACATAAGGAGAGGTGTCACATAAAAGACAAGTGTTTTCTTTCGGAGATCTTTGTGTTATATCTGGGAGATTTATTACGTGTTTTTGTACATTGATAAAATTTGTAATATATTAAAATATTTTAGTTGACAAGTAAAACTTGAAACTGAGTCACCAACATATAAAATTACAAGCTTTCATAAGATTTGCCGAAAAGAATTCCGGTTTTTCATTTTTGTTATGGAAACTGACTTTGTCTGTCCAGTAAATGGTTATTATGAATTTTAATTACAGAATTTTAATTATTTACCATTATGTGTCAGCAGAAATAAAAACATGATGTGCTCAAACAGGATATGTGATTCATCCTGTAAAGGTTGCACGTTATGTTTCGCCTGTAGTTGTCTGCACCTTGATAAATGGTTAAGGTCGTTGTCGCATTGAGTGTTGAGATAAGTAGAATCAAGCAAGCAAGGTCATCGTTCCTTCCTTGAATCGACATCTTTAGAGCAATCTAGGGATTGATCATCATTCACCTGCACGTTTTAGCTTATTGATTGCATAATTGTCGTATCATTACATTTTGCAAGGTGTTCGTGGTAAAACATGAATGTAGGTAAATCCGTTTAAACTTGAATTTTTAATTTGGTCGTTAAATTGCTAGCCAATGTCATCACTATCTTGTAAAGCGATTAACACATGCAGTTGGCGTCCATTGTTTGAAGTTACCACACAATATCATTGTATTTTATAATGTTGATTGACTATTAAAGATTTAATTATGGGAACTATACAAATATTAGTATTAAAGAAACACATCGCGTTATAAGTATTTGCATTACAATATGCTTTTGATTCGTTGAAAAGCGGCATGCATGGTAGCCATGCACTGTTTTGTTTATACGAGTAAACGATATGATAGAATCCATACACCAATTCAATTGATTTGTCTTCACAAGGAATATTAACTAACATCATAAGTTAAAAAAAATTAATTGTAAATGAACATAAAGAAATAAACATAATGTATAGATTCACGATATTTTTTACGTTCAAGTTGATGTTGTTGTGATTCAGTCCTCTTACGTACGATTTAGTTGTGCGAGAAACAGGTACATGTAAATTTTGATTTTAGAAATCCCGTATTTACATAATATACGGTTCAAATTTGATTGAATCTGATTAAGTCTAAATTTTAAAGCGTCTAAATAAATTTTAATTCAAAGAACGTTTAATCAGTGTAACAGGGAGAAATGCGTATCGTATTTTCATTTGAAAGGAAACTTGATTGTTAAAGGCCCTGTCACCAAGTTGCGTCCCCACGGCGTGTTCACGGCGTCGTAAAATTCATGCAATCGCTGTAGGATCGCAAGGAAAATTCGGAAAAATTGTACAGTTCTATTTGAAAATTTTACAAGTGGCGATGCCACGGCGTCCTGACGGCGACCAATGCGTTCTTACGGAGCTCCCACGGCGTGTATCTGCGTTTCCACAGAGTTCTACTTGGCGATTGACTGCGCTCTCGCTGAGTCTCCGCCGAGCGCTATTGACGTGCTAGGAGTTTTTAGCGCGCGTTCACGCCGTGCTCTGCGCGCTGACTGTGTGCAAAGACGTTCTTTACTTCTTGGTAGGTTAATAATAATTTTTACAATTGTATGGGAAACAAACAAGAATTCACAACTAGTAAATAAGTGATTAAAATTGTTTTGTTTTTAATAAAAGTACATTGTAATTGAAAGTAACTACTTCTAATCAATTTGTGAAAGACTAGGACAAAACTCTTAGTAGTCAGGTCTACAAAAAATGATTTGTTATTAGTTTTTAGAAAACATAGAAAAGATGTGAAAACATCAGAACCAAATGGCATGAATTTCATCCAAGTCTATTGATAGGTCTTGGAATATTAGCAAATGCTACTTTTTACATAGTCATCTTCATCCAGTTTAATAATCACTACATCGCTTGCTATTGTGCAAACTTCAAACTTCTTCAAACGCTGTGGAAGCGCAGTGAGAGCGCGATAGAGACGCAGTGAGATCCCGAAAGAACTCCGTGAATTCTCCGTGCAAGCGCAATTGACATATCACTGCGTCTACACTGTGATTAGCTGCGTTCCATGAGCGCTGTTGGAGACCTTACGGCGCTGTCACGGCGACCTCACTACGCTTCTATGGCGTGTTTTTCAGAGCGCATAGCCACGGCGCGTACTTTCTGCATGTTCAAAATGCGCGCAGTCGCATGGCGTTCTAAAATGTTCAAGGCGATCCCACCGCGAAGAGGAAAGCGCCATTGCGTTGTTACGGCGTTGTAGGAGACTCTACTGCGTTTACCTAGGCGTTTTACATTATTTAAGGACGCAGGGGGATCGCCGTGAGGACGCAGCTCCAGTGTAACAGGGATTTAAGTTTGTGTAAACAGTAAATGTGTAAGCGTGACTGATTTCATTCAACGTGCTAATATGATTAAAATCATGTGTCAGGATATATAGCGGATACTTTAAAGGGGCATGGTCACGACGATTCTGGTCAAATTCTAATTATAGGTTTTTATTATTTACAATGCTTTAAAAATGCATTTCTAATGATCACAAAACTTGTTATAAGCAAGATACAGGGCTCACAATTCTTTGTCATGCAAACAAGGCTCGTGCCCTGTTTTTGTTTACAAAGGTTCAATATATCAGTAAAAATCTTTTTCCAGCTTACTTGTCTATTTTTTTTATTTTTTTAAGCATAGATAAACAGTTCCTAACGTTTAGTACATTCATTTTTGGTTTAAGCCTGAAATTTTTACTTCAACGTTCAAAAAGTAAACAAATGCTTTGTTTACATAGCGAAGAATTTCAAGCTCTGTAACTCGCTTATAACTCGCTTATAACTCAACAAATGACACTCAGATTTCGGTTGCCTATTAAAAATGCCTTTCTGAAGCATTGTAAATTTTAAAATAGGAAAAATAATTTTTGACCAAAATCGTGACCATGCCCCTTTAAATACATGTACTAGTAGTCTGATTTATAAAATCGTGCAAAACTCGCTCGACTTACAGTCAGTTCAAGCATAAATTTTACAACATACACCATAGCATAGCATTGAAATCTCATAGCATAGCATTGAAATTCCATTGCATTGCATTGGAATATCATACCATAGCATACAATCTCAGAATCTCATTCGTCATATTTTACCATAGCATACAACATGATTTTACTGGGTTTTAAATGGTTTCGCAGATTAGTGGTTAAATTTGGTTTTTCATCATTAAACTTCCAAATGAGTGGAACTCTTCTGTGTATGGAGGCGTTTTTATTAAAATCTCATTGCGTACCATAGTAGAGAAGCCCTTCATTTCATTTCTCATAGCATAGCATACAAATCTCATAGCATTGCATTGAAATCTCACAGCATATCATTAAAATCGCATACCATAGAATAGCATAAAATTGGAAAAGATATGCATGGAATGACTGTATCAACGGATTAAATGAGTTGTTGAAATACGAACTATTAAATGACGAAAGAGAAAATATTTTATAAAAAGAATAGCGATGACATGATACATTAATGTAAACAATTGTTGGTATTCTTCTTTCAAAACGTTATGCATTAACATTCTGGCATATTTTTTTTTCATTTTTTTAAACCTTCTTGTCGTTGTTTGAGAAAAATTCCTGGCATTCCGTAAAAAATACAAAACGAAAAGACCGCACGATTACTCACAGTAAACAATTAAAATTAATTTGTTTCTGATACATGCATGATTTCGCACGATACACGAACGATCACCCACGGTACGCGAGCAATTAAACAAGATTGGTTTATTAACAATAACGTTATAACTATTGAGCTTCTTTTCGTTTACTACTTTTTATTAAAAATACGCACATTATATATGTCGCAAATTTTGACTCTTATGCACGCAAAATTGTAGGTGCGTCCTTAAATAAAAATCCCCTTCGAAATTAATTCAATGACGAGACAAATAACCGGCAATCTCGTTTGCGTGACAAAAATAATGCTTACGAAATAACCTGCATACCAAAACATGATACTTGCTCTCTAATATTTAATTCAACCGCCTAGGACAGGTAAGATTAACATTGCATCGATATCGTCCCGGTTTTTAGAAGTTTATCTAAATTGTGTCGGCGCATATTGCTTCAGTTGGCGATTTATTTCTCGGACAGGTAAGACATAGATAACAAACGGGAGAAATTTGTCAGTTAATAAGAAAAGTTATAAAAAATTCGAAATTATGTTCACTAACATTGGTTTGATGTTTATAATAACTTTACATTTTGCAGTACTGGCTGGGGTAATATAACGTATGAAATTGCATTCGCAACATGGCAAACAGTTACCTTTCCTCTTCGATTCCATTAAATTCGCCCTATATCACATTCCCCGACTTGCTGAAAAGAAGAGCAAATGAAACACCAAACAAAGCTGCATATATATTTATTGACGAAGAGAAGAAAAAAACCGTTTTGACGTTTCAAGACCTTTACACAAAGGCTGTTAATTTTGCAAAAGCTTTGGTAAGTTTTGGATTCCAAAAAGGGGATACCATTGGTCTAAGTGGAAGAAATGTTCCCGAATGGCTGATTGCAAATTTTGGCATACAAATGGCAGGAGGGTGTGTTCTATGTCTACCATTTTGCTACAAATCAAGTGATCTTGTTAGGCTACTCAATAGTCTTGCACCTGTTAAAGCTTTGATAATAGATCCGGGTTTGGACGATGATAACTTAGAAACCGCTATGAAAATCACTAATCATGCATATTCTGATGGCAAAACAAGTTCTGATGATGTACCTACCCTGGAACATTTGATTCTTTTCAATCGAAGCAAAAAAGCATCAATTAAATGCACGGTGGACGATTTATGCACCAAAGAGTTTGAAGTTGACTTACCCCGACTCGACCCGGAGGATTTAGGACTCATTCTTCTGACATCAGGCAGCACGGGCATTTCAAAGGCAATTCCACATTCCCACCATGTATTAGTTATCATGTGCTTGCTTTTCGTGGGGATATCTGAATCAAATAACGATTCTGACATTTTCTATAGTGATAGGGCTTTCTTTTGGGGAGGCGGCTATCCCCAGTTTGAGATGGGATGTGGTGCAACCCGGGTTACCCTTTGCAATTCTTTGCAGTTTCCTTCAGCATTCGATGCAACTGAAGCTGTATGTGAGATAATCATGAACGAGAAGGCAACGTTAGCATACATGGTTCCTTCGATGCTAGAAATCATCCTGAAAAGAAAAATGCCTTTAAGAATCAACAAAATTATTACAGGCAGTTCTCCTGTTTTCTCATCTCTTTTAGAATGCATTGGGGAAATGTGCGATGAACTTCAGGTTGTCTATGGTATGACTGAAATTGCTGCAATTGCTTCTATGACGTTCAATGCAGAAAATAAAACAGGCTTGAATGGTCTATTGAGTCTCAGGCCCTTACCTGGGGTTGAAATGAAGGTTACGGATGACGAAAGATTTTTGCAACCGGTTGGAAAGAGAGGCAACATCTACATAAGAACAGTAAAAATATTTAATGGGTACCTTAACCATAAATGCCAACCTAGTTTGGAAGATTATTTGTTAAAAAGTGGTTGGATGTTTTCAGAAGATGGTGGTTATGTAACAGATGAGAATACCATCGTGGTTGAAGGTAGATTCAAAGATGTTATTGAAGTGTTAGGACGTAAGATATTTCCATATGAAATCGAAGACGTGATCAAATGTAATCCCAGTGTGCTCGACGTGATTGTAATTCCGGTTAAAGAGAAGGAGTCCGGAGATCGCCTTCCTGGTGCGGCAATTATCTACAAAAAAGGATGTGAAGAAACAAAGGAATGTATGCAGAACTTCATCAGAAAAGAGTTTAATATCACAAGGGAAAGCCGTATGTCAGAGATGATGTACGTTCCACAGATCATCCATATATTTCAGGAATTTCCCCTGATGAATAACGGAAAACCCGACAGACGTGGCATCAAGCAACTTATGCAAAAAAGCATTGATGAGACTAAATATGAATGCGTATTCTAGTACGAACGGCATATGATCTTTTCAAATGTACTTACCAGCGGACATCTGTATTTTAATCAAAAGTAGTGAAGTAATTTGAAATTCTTGCTCCAGCTACTGTGAAGTTACAAAATGTTTTGGGCCCATTTCCGTTGATTGCTTTAATTTTACAGGTACATGAATGTAAGGACGTAATTTTGTTTATTATCTTATACCTACAAAAGGAAATATGACTTTATAGCACTAATTTATTAATCCGTGGAAAATGTTAATTGGTGGATGCGAGGCACCCACGACTTCCACGGATACTGTACCACTACGAAATCTAATGATTCTGCAGTATATTCTGTGACTTTATGATAAAATATTTATCTTGCTGCATTGTGCAAAATCAATCAGTATGGGTATGTAATCGAATTTAACATTTGTTAATCAGTGTTTTGTCTAATACAACGCTTATTAGATATATTTTATTTACCAACAAATATAATCAGATTATACTTTATGCAGATGTGCATATCGAATGTTTAAAATGCAACGGGAGCGTATGTGCATAAAGCTTAAACACTTGCGATGATTATGATCACATTCTAAGAATTTCCTATAAAACAAGCAAAACTTACACAATGTTAAATGGTATTAGGCCAATTTGCAGAACGATCAAATAAATATGATTTTTAAGCGTAGGTTTCGAAGTTATTAAATAACCTCGCTTTTTTTTTTATCGCTGCCGTGTTTTTGCGTATCAAATGTATTGGATGGAGTAAGCCTTTTTATTCTGTGTCAAGATCACGTTTACACTTGCTAATCTACCATGCTATTACATGTAGAACAACCGTAAGAAGCATGTAGGATTCAAACAAAAGACGTATAATTAAATGCATTTTTTAAATCTTCACTTAATATATAGTAGATATACCTGATTGGAAAATTCTCTCGATTTTCTAAGTGAACAATTGAAGCGCTCGTTATACACACTTCACTCAGACATTTACGCGAAACAATTACTGGTGTATTCAGATTTCTTTTATCTTTACAATCTATTCTATTTATGATATTTCTAGATATAATTATTAATTAGATAATTTGATTGTACAAATCGTATTTTCCAGGTTTTTTTTATTGCAATTAAATAAAGTATTTGGATGATACATTTATCAACTTTTTTTTCATTTGTTAAATAAAACAATTTGCCATAAAGTTTGACGAAACTTAAAAAAACAAAACAAACAGATAACAAGTAAGGTCCAAAATTGTCTGGGGTTATTTTAGGCACGTAGTGACGTGACATCTAGCAGGTACAATTGTTTACTTAGTTAATACATCGATAAGCAAAGAGGTCTTTACGAATATTGCGTAGTTTAGTTAACTGAGATAGGGTTTGCAACTGAAAATAGTCTTAAACAAACCAATAAAATAAAACAAGACTTTCTAAAATACCTGCTGGGGAAGAATAATCAAGGCAGTGTTTTCACGAACTCTGGTTTACGGTGGTTCACGAATTCATTAAAACAGCTACTTTACAGTCACTAATAATCAAAAACACCTACAAATTATATATTTTTGTCTTTGGCCGAGTTGATAAAAGCGATCAGAGACCCGATTTCATTAAAAAGTATTGTTTAAAACTTTTTAAATTATTCATAATAGACAAGAAGCCTTTATTAATTTCTCTTGTTAACGATTTTGAACAGGTAGTAAAATATTTTTTCCCTACATTTGACAAGTGGAGCCTTTGGTTTAGCTGATCAAAATTATACATATAATTACATGTAAGACATACTATCTTAAATGCATATGTATGCATACATAAACTATAAGGTCTTAGGAAGCAAACATCATTGTCTTCTGAGAACTTTATTATGTTGGAATTTTAACAAGATATGCAGATCAATAAATATATATTTTTTTTATTTTGACAGTTTTACATTCAAACTGCATTCCAGTTATGAAAGCTGATTCTGCTTCGAAAGGGAAAAAACACGCACTAACACACAGAAAATCCATTTTCTTTAATTTTTAGACAACAAACATATTCCATACATGTACCTTTGGGTAGCATATAGAACATCATAATGGGGGATTCTCAACGTTGATTAAATTTTGTTGTTCAGATAAAGCTTTTGGTTCGGTTTTAAATTGCCAATTCACTGGGAGCTTTTTCAAACAGCAGATTGTGAAAGGTGAGACTGCTAATACACTATCCTCAAGATCTAGGTCAGATCCAATCCTACAATGTTTCTGTCGGTATGGTTTACATGTACCTTTAAACATTCTCACAAATATTGTGGTTTCATTAATATTCAAGGGTATCAATTTTCGTGGATAAAGTGAAAATCACACATTCAAGGACACGTAAATTCGTCCCCAATGACCCTATCAATACAAAATGTTAGCTGAAATTGCACTTCGACGAACATTTAATTTCGTGGATGAATTCAACAACGGAATCCACGAAAATTGGTATTCAACGAATATTGATGAAACCACAGTATTGGATATCATTTAAATGGCAATCATTTTACTGCATGGCTTCAAAATAAAAAAAAAGGAACGAAAGAAGTGTAACAGGGGTTAAATTATGTGATTGTTTGAAACTGCCCCTCTTTGCTACATGTAATGGTAACTTGTATCTTTAAAAAAAAAAACGAGACTGGGGCGCATCAACACATGTAGATAAGTTTAGATAAAGTAAAAAGACAATCTGTATGATATATGTTACATTGTAATACGGAGGTAATTCACTATATTTGTTCACTTTGACCTAATACGCTGCAAAGAAAGAAAATAAAATATGGATAAAACACGGTTAAATGAATTCAACTCTTTGTCGGCTATGTGTCGCTTTTCATATATTGTACGTAGAAAGAAAAGTAGTGTTGATTAAAGTAAGTGTATCGTTACATATTGACACTTTAAATGAAATGAATTTTATAAATCACTTTTTTTTTTAAATGTTAATTTATATGATAAACATTTTTATTTTATTATAAATTATGAAAATGAGCTTTTGTACTTTAATATATAAGCATTAGGAAACTAAATACCATACAGACCATTCAATGTCATTTTGGTAATTAGTACTGACCTATTACATGCACATGTATATTTGGATTGTCATATACATAATCGTGTCTGAATATGTATGATCTATCATTCAGAAAATCCATATTTTCGACCTTACATAAATTAAACGAAATGGACTCGCTGCATAATACTACCACATTACGTTCATTGTGAGCATTTCAGTGAATTCTATGTCTTGACTTTGTACAACCGCAATAACATTTCTAAATTCAGATTTTATTTTAGATTTATTGGCATGTACTTATTAAGGAAGTCTCTTCATGTTCTATATTAAGTAAATATGAATATATATTAAAAATATAACATTTTAAGGACAAACTTTTTTTTAAAACGTGGTTTATTCTTTAGAATTGCATTGAAACGTATACGTAAAAATCAAGTCCTTTGATTCCTGTAATGAAATATTATAAATCATGTTAAGTAACACAAAGTTGTTAACTACGGCGCATAAATAACGTTAAAAATTATATGAAAAAAAACGTTTCGATGCAAATTAAGAACAGATTTTAGACTCATATTAATATATTTTTTCTTCCTTGGTTTACGTTTTGATATGAAAAGATCAATAAAAAATATTTAAGTTGATATGATTAATAAAGTCTTGTTTTATTAAGACACAAATTGCTAGAGACATGGACACTTTTTGACTGAGTTTGTTGTTTGAATTTATTTCTACATGTCACATTAGTATCATGTGTGATATTTATACAGGAACCAAGTTTTTTTTCTAATATATATATATCGACCAGAAAAATGCAACCATAACGAATTTTCTTACATAATCAAGTCCTCAGCGTGATCACGTTATAAGAAGTGTCATGCTTAATAACATAATTCTAAATCTACGTGCTGCAGAAACCCATATAGAAAAGTATTGTCTCTATCATACAATAGTCGATTTGCATTAAAATAAACATTTTATTTTCGAAAAATAACACAACAAGTAAACACAAGGGAAAGACACTCGGCATCTCTGGTGCATTAAGCACACATTGGGTTATCGTTCGTTGTCTAACATCGAATATTTTTTTTTAGCTTGGATAAAATCGAACCTAATTGTCAAAAAACAACTCCAGTTTACGAGTGCTAAAATATTTGTGATAATGATGTGATACTTTTTTTTTTAAATCTATACTTTTATAAGAGGCATTTGTACTTTGTTAACACAATGATACAATGATAAACGCAATTTCCGAATCAAAAAATTTTAAACTGCATATATTCATACCATAGATAATATTCATTTATAAAGCGAAGCTGAAATTGAATGATATTTTTCCACCTGAAAAATTTATCCCGCGTTTTAACCAATTATTAAACTGAACATCAAAATAAAGCACAATAAAATTACTCTTTCGATTTGATGAAAACACGATAACGTCTTTATAAGAAACAACGTAAACGAGGGACCAACTGCTTTGTGTCAAGTTTATACGTTATAGCTACCCCCGAGACATGAAAAAAAAAATGCGCAATTTTTAAAAAATTAGAATAAACAGATATTTCTGAAAGATACATACACGTAAAATTTAAACTTTTTTGGCAAATTACCGACCAGGATATAGATCTAAAGAAAGATTGACAAAAAGAGACAAAGGAATGACAGACACAAAGATACAGACGAAAAGATGTGCATGTAGATATACAGATACACATGTTTAAATAATAACAATTTACTGAGAGGATAATTTATATTGTATTTATTTTTTACGATACCATACAATTAAACCTAATGGATTGCTAAATACACATTTTGAGTAGTCACATCGCGATGCTGGTGTTCATTGTGTGGTGAATCACTGGCAACAGTTACTTCTTTGACATTTGTATCACATTCACTTTCAGTTTCTGGTGAATTTGATGCGTCATTTATTTCATGTTCATCAGGACAGCGTGACAGAGTACGTAGCGTCAATTTCATTTCATCCTGAAGTGATTCATATACCGGTTTTTCTTCTCGATCCCGATTTGTTTCCTCAGCTTTGAGGTATACGGTGTCAGTTGGTGTTTGATGGTTTGTGGTTCGAATTTGAACATGGTACGAATCTGTGTCGTTGTTATAGAACATTGTCATGGTTGCATTGCCTTCAAATATTTTATTTTTGCTTTGTTTAAATTTGGAACTAGCTAAATTACGATCGCCATCAGTGATAGAGACTGAATAGAAACGCCGAACAGCGTGTCTATAGAGTAAACAATTGATAACAATAACAATAACAACAAAGGAAAACCCTCCTGTACAGATATATATCACAATGTATCCGAAATCATTAGGAAGTATTTGTATATCGGAGCTTGTCGGGTTAAGTGGAGATGAATTTGTAAGATTTGAATCCATGCCTGATGAAAATCTAGTACTTTGGGTCGTTCCATTTTGATCGGGCTGCAAGTCTACAGATGATGTTCTCTGATCTAAAAGTTAAAAATGCACCGGTTATTGATTTATATTTACATGTTTCAGTGTCTTTGTGTGTGAAAACACTACGAATAGATTTTGTACTGTACAGTCAGATAAATTCAAATGACGTATTGTTGGGGCGCAAGCGAATTGCATAATAAAAAAGGAATGAAAATCACCTAAATATTTCAATATTTAAAATTTGATTGTACAATTGCTCAAAATCATATATATGTAAGTACAATGTAATAAGGAAACATTCTTTAATATTATGAGGTGATTATTTCGGTCGGGGCATGATCAAATCAATAATAACGGCTTCATCGGATTTGACCACGCTCCGACGAAAATTGTCACCTCACAATACTCAGAGAATGATTCCTTATTCCTCAAATTTTTACATGTTCCTAATGCATATTTAAGTATGTTATAAACACTAAATTTCAAACCCTTAATACACATTAATCTTTATAGTTGATTAATCATTTTTTTTCAAATGATACAGTTTTGTAAATTGTTACATTCAGCAAAAAGATTTTCAAATGGATGAAACTTACATAAACATCCAACTGACATATTACAGTACTGTTGTAAACATTCACACTCTCCGTTGCAGTTTTCACCATAATACGGATACAGACAGGGTTCTTCACAGTCAGCCCCATAGTAACCTATAGCACACTCTATAATAAAACATATCGTACAAATCAGAGTATACTTTACATTGCCTGAACAAACTGTCTGTTCTTCATGTATTCATAAAATGTACATACATAAGAAAAGTATTTTTGCGCTTCTTAATCGGTAATAAGATATAGGCCTATTTGTATCAAATTTGTTATAAAATATACTTTTACAACAAAGTAATATGTGTGCTCTTTCAAATTTCCTGAACTGTTTAGTTCAAAATTGCAGGAAATCAAAGTTTAATCGTTTTTAATTGATTAGATCTTTCTACGTCTATATATTTAGAATTCAAAGAGAACTATCAATACAATAAAGTAAAATGGTGTAGATACATGCAATTACTTTTACACGTTTGAAGTGCTTCGTTCCAAGTATATCCAGCACAACATCCGTTTTTCCTATCAAATAAAATAAAACCAAATTATTTCCCATATGCTATCTTGATTTGCAAAAGATAAACTAAAAAAAAAACCGTAACAAATACTATACGAAGCAATGGAAGCAAAAACTTAATAATCATTAGAATCCATTGTGACTCAATTTTTTGTGGTATTCGTGGAATTTTTGGGTAGCACCCCTTCCCCCCCCCCACCCCCAACAAATTTGCGTCATCAAAGAAAACAAAGAACAAGAGCTAGTGAAACTGAAACAGACGAATCCATAGAAAATACATCCAAACTAGTCAGCAAAAATCCAAAATCTATGAAAATCTCCTCCCACGAATTTAAATGATCCCACAGTACTTGTTTATCTTTAGTTTTTTTATGTTTATTTTGCTACACTTAAGAATGATGCATCACGAGTTTTCTTTTTCAGTTTCTACATTATCATAATAAAATATTCAAAGTGTGTATGCCATACATGTATATTGGTTTTAGAAACGTAACATGTAAATCAATGGAGTCAGGTCGGAATTTTAGACAATCCGGCATTTAGGAGCAATATAAATATCTTTTTTAGTCTAGAATGTAAACAAATGACGATTAAAAGGATATGGTAACCGTCTAAAACATAAGTCTTAAAGTGAACGTTCTAATACAGTCGTATAACTGACTATATCAGTCGGTAGTCAATTACATAGCCACATTTTTTAAATTATAGATTCAGTTCCAATTGTGTATTAGGCAAATAATGTACAATATGATACATGCGACGTTAACCACGTAAAAAATGACAGTGCTATGTATAGAGGAATTTTGCCAAATTATTAATGTTGGACGTCTTTATGCTCTAATGAACTATATGTATATGGATTAGTACAGATTTAATGACAAATAAATAAATCATCAAGTTATGATTTACAAATAAATAGAAATGAATAGAAAAACAATAATCTAACCCTTTTTATTCATTATGATAATTTTTTGCACAAATGTCCTTTTGTAAACGTTAAACGCATGCATTAGATATAGCGATAGGTGTAATATTTGATGCAATGGTTGATGTGAATAATTGATTGTTAAAATACATTATCACCAGTAAATAATTTTAATCAAGGCCCATTTAATTTGAGTTTACTAATACGTTTTAGTAAAAATAAATCGAGTGTCAAAATAGTATGTTATTCAATAAACATAATTAAGTTCTTACCCATCACATAATCTGCCAGCTCCTTGAGCAGCAGTCTGTAAAAACCCTGTATATCCAAAATATATTTGAAACGCTAGTAGGAGCCTCCAAAATGGCATTTCGACAAAAAAATCTAGATGTAAGGTTTATTGAATTAAATTTTTTATGTAAGTACTTTGTCTGCGGAAATTACATTCTAATGGTTTTCATTTTAATAATTTCCGGTTTGCATCGCATGTACATGTATGTGCATCATATCGCATTTATAAATGGAGAAACAATTTAAGTACAAACGGTAATTCAAACCCCTCTCTTCTCTGTGTTCCGTTGTGAAAATTTAAGTCTTTTTTTTAGTTGGATCCCTAAATTGGGAACACAATCAACGCACTGTGAAATGGGTTCATTGATTTCGTTTAAAATGCATAAACATTCCATTTAACTAAGTAGCACTGTTTAAGCTGAACTTTTTTTGTGGCATGTTTTAAATGACATACTGGTACAGTGTCAACAAGACCTTAATAACCTTTTAAATATTTCCTTCTGAACATATTCTAATTCAAAGAACTTAACATTTTTAAGCAAGAATGTATCAATTTTCAACAACGTTACTCATACATATCCTTATCCAAAGTTTCTGCAACATTCTGCAATATTTTATGACTGATAAGGCTTTAAATTGTTTGATGAATTAAAGTATGAACGATCATGCATATTTAAAGCTGATATTCTTGCCCTAAAATCCTTTCCATATAAACAGGTAATAAACGCTCTAAAACGAGTCTTATACGAGAGCAGCACGCTATGCATTTGTTAAGCAAAGATAACGTGTTTAGCGGACAGAAGTCGATAGAAAAATAGATTATTAAAGTACATCATATGTATTTGACATTCATCTTTGGTCTAAAATACAGTATAGTCAGATACATGAACCGATAACCTGCAGTTGTGTCTGATATTTGGCAAGCAAAATAAAAGATTATCCATCATCATGGTAAATCCTGCTTAATTTGCATGATAATAACAGTTCCAAAAATAACCGCATCGCCTACTGTAAAGGTGTTATTTAAAGGTATTTAAATAACTTACCTGTACACAAATAAATATGAAAGAAGTTTCTGTTTCGTTTTAAAGGAAATTCCAGCGAGTGTACCTTAAAAGTACATGAACTGCATGTAAGCTAAGGTAAATAAGATTTGATTTGAGCTATGTATTTAAAACATTATTTCTTTCGAAGAAGTATGCAATTATTGTGACACAACATTGTCAATTTTCTTAACGTTTTTTATTGTAACCGCAATCAAAAACGTAACGAATTAATTAAACATTTTCTTTCAGTTTCGATTTGAATGGTAAAATTTCTAACATCCAGTTAGTAGATATCAATTCATTTCAAAACGTGAAATGTATATTAAACTGTTGCTTGAAAATATATATTTTTTGTGTTTTAATGCTTGTTATAAAATTCTCATAAAAGAAAATTTGCAACACAATAAAAGTATGTAATTTCGCTATTACATTGTATTTTCCCATTGCTGCTATGTTATAACAATGAAAGAAATAAATATATTATACATTTTATATAAACTCAACAATTTAATTTTAGTTGAAAAGGTAATATATCTTTTTTTTAAAAACATCTGTGAATTTACGTGGATTGTTTTTCTTGTTTAGTTTAAATCATGAAGGTGTCTTCGAAATCCATTAAAATGTGTAAGCAGATAACCATGACAATTCCGATATTAGCCGTTGTGTGTTTTTTGAAGAGAGCTCAGGTGAAATCTCTCTCTCTCTCTCTCTCTCTCTCTCTCTCTCTCTCTGTGTAAGATGAATATAACAAACCTAATATAGATTTTGTGGGGAAACTACATGGATACAGGGTTTTCTTTAAGTAACTGGATTTGCGGCCTAGTAAAATGCCTCACACAAATTGCTTATCGCTTAAATCTGGAAATTGTTTGATAGGGACGATCTATCTCAGCCTTCCTTTTTTCTTCATTAGTTTTAAAATCACATTCTTGTCAAATCTAGCTGGACTTCGCGCGCTAAAAACTTGATGGAATGACACGAGTAATAAGAATAGGAAACTAATATCATGATCGATGTTTCCTTTGTTAAGGTCAGCCTCCCTCAGTGGCGTTTTTGCGAAATTTCTGCGTTGACCATTCCATAGTAACGATCATGGTCATAATCAAATAAGACTCAATGCCTTTCGACATTTTGCTGGAATTATATCAAAATGTTAGTTCAAAGTGAGCAGAAGAAAATTGATTTTTGATTGGTTTATTGTTTACAATAATGGATTGTTAAGTAATATTGTTAACCAATACGGAGAGTCATTGCTGCTGTCGGACCTTGCGTATACATTGTATTAAATTATCTAAGAATATAAAGTAATTTGAAGATTCAAACGAAATATGTCAACTAAAAAAGAAACAAATTACAAAAATATGCATTTTCAGAAATCTTTTAAATCTTTTCTTTTTTTAGTTTTCGGTTTTTTTTCAAGGGTTATTTCAAACTGTTCCATGTTTCAAATTTTCATAAGCTGAATATTCACATGCATTCTTTTTATACATCAATACGGTTCAGACAGCATACTTGTATGATATTGTTTGTTAGGTAGAGTTATCTAAGAAATAATGGCGTCTCTAGCAAGATGATGGTTTTGAGCACATCATTGTGGATTAAAACAAACTCGGAGTTGATAGAAGCACCATCAGCAGAACTGGACATTTAACAACCAACATGCAACTTACAAAAAGTCCTTACATTGTTTTCATGATCATTGCAAATCCAGCATACACTGCATAGAAGGGCCAATACACAGTTTGTAGTACTTTTACATGAACGTATACATTGTAAAGGTAGAGCTTCAAATACTGCTTTCTTTTTCTTTTTTATGGATACCAATGATTTTAAATGCTGGGGAACATGCAAAATGATGCCGCCGCTTGGGATACAATCCTGCTGTATATAGATACCTCAGACTTATAAATTCTAAGATTTTGAATTGTAAAGCGGAAATCGACTTAACAATATGAATAAAATAGAGAACTTACGTCTCTTTATGTTATGTAAAGCGTTTTGAAAATATGTTAATGCTACATGTACCATTCCATGAATATATGCTTAAATAAAATAAAACATACTAACGGAAGTTTATCTTTTCAATATTTTGGCATCTTGTTCTGCGATTTACTTTTCAGTTGGGTATAGTCCACTAATGCATTTTCCATAGGCGTAAATGTTAACGTTAGGGTTGATAGCTCCAGCCCTAATTTTCGTTTTGCAACGAAGGACCTCTTGAATGTAAGCTCATCAAATTGTCTCCTTCCTGTTAAAATTTCGTGGTGTGAAGTTAGATTCTTTTTCTGGCAAAATGCATCAGTATTTAAAAACTCTGAAATTGAAAGTAAAAGTAGGGTATTTCACAAATTTGGAAAGGGTGTACATCAAACAATTTCAATTCTTTTCTTCAAATGATAATTCAATTTTGACACTTGCTTTTAAAATAACAAATAATCTTTTCTGACATGTGTCAAGCATTGTGATTTAAAATGTCCCTAAAATGTTTATACACTCTGCAAGTATAGGAACTCTTTTGTTTAAAGGCACTACTTTGTTGTCCTACCTATTCTAAAAATAGTTTGAGGGATATACCCAGTTAGAAAAGCTTTGTCACCGAAAATGAATCGTTGTATATTTTGTTTCTATTTAGGTGCTTTATTAAACCATATTGTTTAAAAAATTCATTAGCGGAGATCCAAGTCTAAAATTAAATAAGGTGAGGTCACCAGACCTCGTACACGACAAATAGCACACGGCGGGTGTGACCGGTCAGCAGAGGATGCTCACCCCTCCATGGCAACATATCTTACCTCTACCTATTTGGAGGTCCGTGTCGCTCTGCTTGGAATTTTTTTTTGTTTTAAGGATTTTTGATATGGTTGACGGTTTGTTATTGTCATTTTTTCATTCTATTTCAAAATCAATACGCATATGTTGTGGCAATTGAACAATTGGTGAAATAAACCATGAGAAACTTAACAGAACTGCATAAGTTGTACATGCAGTGATTATGACATGTTTAAATGCAATAAATGGCAGGCACAGGACGAAAAACCACCTTTAAGCAAGTCCTTAAAGGTGGCTTAAAGGTGACTTAAAGGAGCTTAAAGGCTATATGACCTTTAAGCCGCCTTTAAGTCACCTTTAAGCAAGTGCTTATAGGTCCTTAATGTCCAAACTTCTTTAAGCCACCTTTAAGCCACCTTTAAGCATCTTTAAGTGGCATTTACGCTCTCTTTACACTGCCTTTACACTGTCTTTAAGTGGCCTTTAAGTCAATATTGATCAAGCTGAACAGTAAACACATATATTAAATGCAAAAGCTCTTTTATAGAGATGGAAGGGGGTCATCCGAGTGATAATATAATTTCCAAGGAAGGGGGGGGGGTGTTCCAGGCGGTTTTAATCGTCGCTCCATTAAACACAGAGATCGCTATCATCAGCACCGCTCCGATGGACACAGATTGCCGTTATAAAATTCTTTATAATTTTTTGGGGGTTTCAAAATTATTGTAGGGATGAGCGCAGTCCCTGTATCTTAATATGTGCATAAAACTTATTAAAGTATGTTTGTTTCCTATTATAAATTAATCGGTGAAAAATCTCTCTCTCTCTCTCTCTCTCTCTCTCTCTCTCTCTCTCTCTCTCTCTCTCTCTCTCAGTTCATCCGGTTATTAAACAAAATAAAGATAATGAACCAAAAATGCATGATTTAATTTGTTAATCGGTTTAAGGTTTGTAATTTTTTTTCAATTTTCATTATTTCTAACTCTAGATCTGCTAGATACATGTTAAAGATGAAAAGACTCTCAACTGTCTTTGTTATATCGGGCAGGATATTACTGCTTTGTTTGTCTAGACATAGTTTTCTTCGTTTGTGTATATCTAATTAGAGTCTATTGTTTGTACAACTTAAAAAAAAACCTGGAACTAACACAGAATATACAAGATATACACAACAGTTGTGTCGTGTGCCCAGGTGCATGTTTGTGTATATCTAATTAAAGTCTATTGTTTGTCCAACTTAAGAAAACCCCTGGAACTAACACAGAATATACAAGATATACACAACAGGTGTGTCGTGTGCCCAGGTGCACGTCAGGGTTTCTAAAGGCGTTGAATTTTAGTATGTACGAGTATACGATAAGTCTAGTGAATAAAAGTTAATTTACATTTGTAATTCATTTTCAAAGTATTATTTCCTTGCTCTGGGTTTCAAAGATGTTACGTCTACAAATTAACGATACATGTATGTAAGAGTAAAATCTTGAGGCTAATTAATTAATGTACCGGTGATCATAAATAGGGGTTGATTATTTAAATATATGTATAAGGGTAAATATGTCAAATATACCCGGCCTGGCACATCATACAATTGTATGTACAAGTCATTTGCAATTGCCACATGCAGTAAATACGTCACCGGTAATTGGTAATTTTGTTTGTTATAGAATTGATAGGTTATAAATAATGTACATACAATTACATGTAAATATTTAAACATATTGGAACGGCGCCGCAATCATAAAAACCTGGAAATTGCGGGAAATTGAACAAATACCCTAATAGTATCAATGCATTTAATAAAAGAAATGATTTCATTTTCTTTCTTACATTTTTATAGCTATAAATAAGATGAACGTATATCTACTCGGTTTAAATTTATTAACTACATGTCAGAAAGTCTACTATAGTGAACCTAACGGTTTCCAGTTAGGTATAATATATTTTTGTTCACTGAAGACCAAGTTCCGTATTTCATTCTAAATACATGCATGCATGTAATTTATAAATTAGATATAATTAATTGTTACAAACTGAATGGTTTGTCAAAATCTTTTCAAGTAAACACATTCAATACAGTGATCCATATCCACTGATATATAGGATATAAAAACGCTGACATATATGTAAGTTGCCGTGGCGCAGAGGATGTGTGGGGTTGCTAGAAAAGAAAGGGTCCCGGGTTCAATTCTCGCCGTGGCCGGTTTTTTTTTGTGTTTTTTTTTTCATTTTTCTTTCTAGAACAAAAACCGTTTTAATACCTTTTCTTTCATAAAGTTAATACATTTTGTTGGAAATTAAGCACAACATTGAATTAAATTTTTTTTAATGGCTTAAAGGTGGCTTAAAGGTAGCTTAAAGGTGGCTTAAAGGTGGCTTAAAGAAGTTTGGACATTAAGGACCTATAAGTTGTCCTTAAAGGTGGCTTAAAGGTGACTTAAAGATAGTCTTTAAGCTACCTTTAAGCCATCTTTACGCTTTCTTTAAGCCACCTTTAAGCAATACATATAGCTTAAAGGTAGCTTAAAGGTGGCTTAAAGATCGTCTTTAAGCTACCTTTAAACACCTTTAAGCTATCTTTAAGGAGGACTTAAAGATGGTCATTCATCCTGTGCAGGGTTTAAAAACTTCACAAAATAGTAATGTGAAGGGGCATAACTCAAACAAAACTTATCACATAAAAAATTCATGTAAGTATAATATCTATCAATTTATCATTTCAAACTACAGAATTTCGTGAAACTGTACATATACTTCGTGTTCGAGAGGAGCTGCACTAAATATATATATAAGTGCTGTAATCGATAAAGGTGTTCCTATAACGTTACAGGAGGAACACATTTCGTTAAAATAATCGAATCAAATTCTCCTCTATATTTGCAAATTCAATCAGTACATATTGAGTCATCATTAACTACGATTTTCCTTGTAACTCTATTCACTAGTTACCGAGGAGATGCGTTGAATAAATGTTTTATTACTATAACTTGGAACAATTTTTTTTAAAAAAGGGCAACATTCCTCGAAAATCAATGAACACGAACTTTCGTGGGAATCTGCAAATATATATGAATTATGTCCTTGTAACCTACATAACTGCTGAAAGTATTTACACCGTTTAAAAATTTTAAAGGATTGTGTTGAAAAAAAAATACTCTTTTCAAAAATTCCAAAATGCCACGTTCCTACAAAACTAATAGTAGCCGGTTTTTCAATTGAAAGGCACATTTGTACATTCTGTAATACTAAGTTTCTTGGACTAACTGACTTTCTTACGAGTCATGAACGATTTACTCCAGCGACTTGTTGCGTATGGTATACTAAATATGAGATAATATACATGTATTCTACTGAAAATAGTATATAAATAGTATATTAACTAAACATTTAATCAATATTTGAAAAATTCGGTAACATTGAATTTATATTGAATATAACGGCTCCCACTGATTAATGAATGCAACGTGCTATTTGAAATTAAGGGGAACCCTGTATACACATATGAAACAGCAAATACAATGTCTATATTGTATGATAAAAGCAAAGTACATGACTGTATCGAAGAAATTTTATTTTTTTCTCATTTTCGTTAAAGTTTTTACATTGTGTTATGATGTGTTATACTTTGTTTGTTTTTTAGGCCGATTCTGAAGAAATAACCTCCTCCTGTTACGCAGCAAAATTACAAATTGAGGATCGTTGCCCGTCGACTGAGTCTGGATGGATCCGTCAAGCAAAACTGAAGCAGTGCTCAAACATTGTTTTACCGTGTCAAAAACAACTTACTTTGGAGTATCATTGTTTACAAAACACTTGGCAGAATCGAACAATATCCGTTTGTACACTGCCTGAATTCTTATATGGTAAAACGTTGTAGAATATGTTAAAAGCAAATGCAAAAGAAAATGTGCATTCAATTTAATAATACAAGGTGCGTAAAATTCAAAGTAAATAGTATATGTTTTATTGCCCGCCAACATGTTTTTGTCTCAGATATTGTTTATAGTAAAATAACATTTATTTTTTTTTTCATATGAAAGAAAAACACAAATAAAAGAAAACGATACAGTTAACCACACAAACACTGTTATAAAATGTTATTTAGAATTAAAACTTTTAATCCCATGTTTACAATGTTATGAGTGCGATAGTTACATGTAAATGTGTCTTAGAGAAATCGTATTTAATATTTAAATCATATAAACAAAAAATGTATATCGTTAACAATGTGTTTTTCACATGTTAGGCCACAAGTGTGCAGAATTCAACCTTAGAGGAAATAGCATACAGCCTCTTTATGAAACAAACTGTAGCCAATACATCCCCCCATGTCCATTCCGATATTCTTCATTGGTTGCTTATAAATGTAGGCACTAACTTCTTTTACTAAATATGTATGTCAAATTAAAACATTAAATCATTGTTGTACAGAATTCGATTAATTATATTATTTTACACGATCGTTATATATATATTTTTTTGTATTTTAAGACCAAATGTGCTATATACAGAAAAACAGTAAAAAGACTAAAGAAGAAAGTATCAAAGTTGATCGAAAAAATGATGGGACTCAAAAAGATATTAGTGTCGACAGTGTGTGGTAATTTTTTAAAGATGTTGACATTATCTAACAAGAAATAAAATTGATGTGGAATTAGAACTCCCCTACACAGGAATAGTTATTGTATAAAAGCTACTATATTGGTATTGAAACCTTTAATTTCACTAAATGTATCTACATTGTGTGTTTCTCTAAATCATTTTTTGTAGGTCTAATCTAAAATATCCATGGCCTCTGGTCGTATTAGTTTTATTTGTATCTGTCGGAGTTGGAGTACATTGCGTATGGAAAAAAATATGCGGGAAACAACAACGTTCTAGTATGTATAAAACTCTCAGGCTAAACACTGTCTAGTAATCGGGTTTTTTTTTTTTAATTTTACATTTTTTAAGGAGACAATATACATTTTATCATTTAATAAAGACAGTATAACATAATAAAAAAAATTGTTGTCTTTATAGATCATCATAATAGATTGGTTACAACGGCTGTTGTCACAGAGAATTCGTCCTTAACAGATGTGGAGTTGAATGGTCATCTAGTTTAAAGTACTCTCTAAGTATGACGTGCATACATGTGCTTTGCACTAATTAGACCCACAGATTTCCCCCATTTATTTAAAATCTGCATTAACGAATGACCAACCGTGTGCAATCTTTCATACAAACTCTATTCTTTCAATGTTCTTACCTGCCTCTGTTTTGTATACAGTGCATATATGTTTATTAGTGATGACGTCACTCGAGAAGGGGCAAACCTATGTGAAAAGTTGACATGTGTTTATGTGATAAATAAACATCAAATGCACATTTACTACGTTATCAAGCCAATTGTTGATGAGAAAATATCTCCACAATGTAAACATGTTATGAGTTGTTTAGCTTAATATATAATTTTTTTAAGATTAGAATGAAGGAAATGTTTGATCGAAAAGCGGCATGTACAGTAGCCAGGCGCTGTTTTATATTTTACGAGTAAACAATATTATATAGGATTTAGACACAAATTATTTTTTGGTATCCATGACGAATAATAACATATTGGTATAAACTACACAAAATTATTTACATACGAGTTGATAATAATGTAATCCGATTCTCATACGTACGATTTATTAATGCGGGATACCGGTAAATTTGTTACCTTGTTTGTCCCAAACAATTTCAATTTAAACATCCAATATTTTCAAAATTTACGGTACCTAATTGATTTGATTGTTTATTCTAAATTTTAAAGGGCCTAAATGAATTGAATTCCTTTCGAATGTGTATACAATGTACACAAAATTAATGCGTATCGTATTCTCATTTAAAAAAAAAAAGGGGGGGGGATAATTGTTAAGTTTTAAACGGGGAATGGGTAAGCTTGACCGCTTTCAATCAACGTCTCTCTCCTGCTAATACGATAAACAGTATGTGTCAAGATACAATAGATGCTTGACATAGGCTAGTTATAAAAGTAAGTATGCAAGACTAATTCGACCGAACAAAGGGTTGAATGAGTTGTTGAAATACTTTCTAAATGTATTGAACGACAAAAAAGAGAATAGTTTAAAACGATCAGCACTGACATGACACATGAATGCTAACAACTGTCAATGTTCTTTTATAAAAAAAAAAAAGGTTTCAATTCACATTGTTGCATTGTTTAAATAAAAAACTTCTTGTCGTTGTTTTAGAAAAAATTCTGGCATTCCGTAAAAAAAGTTATAAAACGGAAAATCCGCACGATCACGCACTATTACGCACGGTAAAACCGCAAACTAATTTTTCTGATACACGCACGAGCCTGAACGTTACACGAACGATCGCCCACCTTACACAAACTATTTGACACGATAAACTTTTCAACAATAACGTTGTTATCACTGTATCAAGTAACTTTAGTCAAGGGAGATGAAGCTGGAATGTTTAAAACTTAAAAACACTTTCAGTTATCGCGCTTGAAACAGCTTTAAATAAAACATCTGTTTAAAAACAATGCTTAGAAATCTATTATAATACTCTTTTACCGAAGAGTTATTTTTATAATCAACATATTGCATTATAATAGCATCGACACTTTGAATCAATGATTGCTTGATGTTCCTAACAGATACGGTGCTTAAAGAGTCAAGTAATTTTAAACTCCAACAATATTCTTGATTTAGATTCATTTGGGTAATGCATCACTGTCTTCTGAAGGGATCCAAAAAAAATAATTCAATTAACGGGTGTTAAAACAATTATGTTAAAAAAATTCATAGAACATTTTGTAACTCAATTTCTGTTAAAAATCCAAAATTACTTAGAAGCATTTAACTTTGAAACGATTGGGTCACATGAAAGGTTTGTTGTATGCGTAAAATGATAGAAAGAATGTCAAAAATACTTTAAGTAATGTACAGTGTTTTAGAAAGAATCAACCAAAAAACCATTTATCAATTGTTCATTGATAGCCATATTTTATCTAGATAGAGACAAAAGTAAAATATATAATTTAAAAGAAAATCTTCAAATCAAATCAACGCACTACACATCTTGTCTTTTTTACTCATGAACAACGCGCGAGTTAAAACAAAACCTTTGTTGTTTGAATATGATATTTTTTACGTTGTTGAATACTACTAATATGACATTACCCATACAAAAGCTTGACAGAGGGAGATGAAGCCAGAATGTTTTAAACTCTATGCATGTAAGTTTGTTGTGAACTTCCATTTTTTTTAAAAGCACCATTCAAAACTCTATATCATAAAAACTCATTTAATTTCACCCCCCCCCCCCCCCCCCGAAATTTTATATTGGATTTACGAAGCATTGAAACTTTGAGCCAATGTTTGATTAATTTTCCTTACAAATATCATGTCAGAAAAGTTATGTAATTTTTGAAAAGGATAAATATCATTAATATAATTTATTAGTACAAAACATTTGTAAAAAGAAAATCTAATTTTATCTTAACCAAACGCAAGTTCAAACATATTTAAACAATTTCTATATGATTATTTACTTTTTAGTGTATTTTTCAATAAAATAAATAAAACTACTTGGAAAATATTTAACTTGGAAACGAATGGGTCACATTAAGAATTTGACTTTACTGTGTGAAAGAATGTCAGATTTTTGTTATAATGTACATAAAGTGTTTTGGAGAGAAAACACCGGAAACTCGATCATAAAAAGTTCATTGATAATCATATTGTATTAAGATAGATAAGAAGTTATTAAAAAAAATATATATAATGAGCGTTTTCTACGTACATTTATATGTTTATTATTGGCGAGGAGTTCATATAACGGGTTTTCAGTTACATTATAGCAAACGATGTGTGTAGTCACTTCTTTAGCCTGCACTAACGCTATTTTTAAACTATGTAGCACAGTAAAAGCTGACCTCGTTTACAGCGGAAATGCACGTGGTGGTTTAAACTGCACACATGCACAGTGTCAGTGTTACTAATTACCTCTTAAACATTCATCTTAAATGTACTTTCGTTGACTCGACAGAATATATTCACATTTTCTTCCACAGAAAGTAAACGTCAGTTCTCACAAACGTAACGTTTTGTTTCATGTTTGCATATCCAAAGTATTTAATATTCACTGAAGATCTAATTAAACTTAATCGCATGAATAAATATATACTTCCCTCTGAAAAAAAAAAAATATGAAAAATAGATAAATATTGAGACATCTTTAAAGCTTATATCTGTCTTCCGTATTACGGGAAAATAAGGTGTTTATAAAATTATATTAATATCTGATAAAACGCGAACTACATGCTCTCATATATTTTCAAATCATACTTCTTGATTAAAGTAAAGCTCATATTTAATCAATATGAATATTGGAAAAACAAATTCAACTTCAGAAACTTTGAGCCAATGTTTGATTAATTTTCCTTACAAATATCATGTCAGAAAAGTTATGTAATTTTTGAAAAGGATAAATATCATTAATATAATTTATTAGTACAAAACATTTGTAAAAAGAAAATCTAATTTTATCTTAACCAAACGCAAGTTCAAACATATTTAAACAATTTCTATATGATTATTTACTTTTTAGTGTATTTTTCAATAAAATAAATAAAACTACTTGGAAAATATTTAACTTGGAAACGAATGGGTCACATTAAGAATTTGACTTTACTGTGTGAAAGAATGTCAGATTTTTGTTATAATGTACATAAAGTGTTTTGGAGAGAAAACACCGGAAACTCGATCATAAAAAGTTCATTGATAATCATATTGTATTAAGATAGATAAGAAGTTATTATAAAAAAAAATATATATAATGAGCGTTTTCTACGTACATTTATATGTTTATAATTGGCGAGGAGTTCATATAACGGGTTTTCAGTTACATTATAGCAAACGATGTGTGTAGTCACTTCTTTAGCCTGCACTAACGCTATTTTTAAACTATGTAGCACAGTAAAAGCTGACCTCGTTTACAGCGGAAATGCACGTGGTGGTTTAAACTGCACACATGCACAGTGTCAGTGTTACTAATTACCTCTTAAACATTCATCTTAAATGTACTTTCGTTGACTCGACAGAATATATTCACATTTTCTTCCACAGAAAGTAAACGTCAGTTCTCACAAACGTAACGTTTTGTTTCATGTTTGCATATCCAAAGTATTTAATATTCACTGAAGATCTAATTAAACTTAATTGCCTGAATAAATAAAACTTACCTCTGAAAAAAATTATGAAAAATAGATAAATATTGAGACATCTTTAAAGCTTATATCTGTCTTCCGTATTACGGGAAAATAAGATCATGTTTATAAAATTATATTAATATCTGATAAAACGCGAACTACATGCTCTCATATATTTTCAAATCATACTTCTTGATTAAAGTAAAGCTTATATTTAATCAATATGAATATTGGAAAAACCAATTTAACTTCAGAAAAATAGTTTTCCACGTTATGATTTACCATTCTGGGTTTACTTAATAAACGTCTGGTGTTAAAACAATGTCATTGTCTAGTTAAATCATTAACAACAAGAAATATGAAAATCAAGCTACATTGTGCGGAACAATATAAAAGTGTTAAAGCAATGGCATTTGTATTTAGTCATTAAATCATTAAATTCTTACATGGCAGGAACTTAAAGTAACATTAATCAAGGGAGATGTTGCCGGGATAACTCAAACTGAAAAGTACTTTGAGTTATTCCTCGTGAAATAGCGTCGAATACAAACATATGTTTAGAGGCGGCATTTAAAACATTGTTCTTAATTATTCTGATCCATTTCAATTGCATTGTCATGTTATATCAATATTCGCCAGGAATTCCTTTTACTGTACAAAATACATGTAATTTTAGGAATAACAATTTCAATGTGGTATTGGACACTTGTGTACATGTATAATAATGTGGATAGAAGTCAGGCTTGGGACCAACTACATTGTAAAGTAACGTATTATATTTCCATTACTTCATTCATATAGACATTAAATATCATTACCATTACTTTATTTTCTCGAAGTAATGTATTACATTACCATTACATACTAAGTAAAGTAATGCATAACCATTACTTAATTTAAAAGTCAATGATAAGTTTTAAAAAAGTAATTCAAAAGTTAAAAAATAGTTTTTGCTAGCGTATTTTCTATCAAAAGAAACACGCTTTAACAGCTTCATGTTCACTATCAGGTTCAAAAATGACTAAGACAAGAGTACTGTTGCACTTTGTGGTTATCAAAGTTTCAAGGGTTTCGTCTTTTAATTGCATCCTGTCTAGTTTGAAAATCTTCCCAGCTGTATGAAATAATCATTCGACAGAAACAGTGGAAGCTGGAACTGAAAGAGAGAGAGAGAGCGAGAGAGAGAGAGAGAGAGAGAGAGTAATGATTTGCCAATGGATTTTAATACTGGCAGAAATTCTAAAGATTCTAGACATAATGGTAAGACAGTGCTTCAGTATTACTTTTAAGGAACTGTTTTCTATTCTCATTGAACAAAGCCAAGAAAAGGGTAGTGATTGGTGTGTTTAGCACCTCTTAAAACAATAGATTGTTTTGATACTTAGATTATTCTGAGATCATTTCGTGTTGTCGACGCATTTTTCACAGAAATAATTTATTAAATGCACAACTAATTGGAGTAATGCTTCAAATGATTTAAAGGTCTAAACAACAACACTCTTAAAAGTTATTTTAATTGTGTTGTTGTAGCTTAGTTTATTTTGACAATTCCAACAGAGTTTTTATTTTTTTTTTTTTTTTTTTTTAATGATTTTTCAACTACATTATTTTATCTAATGAATTATTCCTTTCTTCTTTAAAACAATTTTTAATCATGACAAATACAATTTCAGTTATTCAATACATTACGATTTTAAACATGAACATGCATTAAAAAGCATAGTAATGCAAATTAATGCCATGGAATGCCAGCATTACCATAGATTTTGGAAAGTAATGCATTACATTACCATTACTTGTAATGCTAAAATTACCCCAAGCCTGATAGATGTAAATAATAATAAAAATATACTCTCACCGGTTTTAACTCTTCAAATTTTATATGTTTTGGTCCAAAATATGTTTCAATTCTTTGCAAAGGCAAAAAGTATGAAAGCCCCAGAGTGTTTTGAACTCATCACTAACAAATTCGTAGTTATCACTCCAGCCCATTGTGCTACGCTGTTATCTAACCATCTTGGAAAATAATAAAACAAAATATTATATTTGATTTTTTTAATAGAAAGTAAGACACAATGTGGAGTTATTTCATAATAGTTTAATATAAACAGAGCAAAAACAGGAAGCTTTTACTACCGGTTTTTAAACAAACTAATGCATTATTTACATGGACAGTATGCAACAAACAGACGGAAATGTTTTATCGTAAACACGAACGAGATACAAACCGGTAATCCGTTTTGGAACGCAGATCGTAGTTTTAGTTATTTATTTAAAATTTAAAGTGAACCGTATTTTAGGATGCAATTTGCAATTCAAAATTTATTATAATTTTTGGGGGTGTAATTTTCAGGGTGAACTATTTGTGGTAAACCTTAACCCTATGTAGATATAATGGTTTTAGATGTGACCTATGATCAACTAATTGCAGTTTATAAAAACAAATATATTATGATTAATTGTTTTAAGTGAAGGTACACTGTTCAATTCTAATGCAACTACCGCGTAAAGCGTGCAGACATAGACAATCAGCTGGGTTTAGAATTTGCTGTTAATTTTTATGCAAAAATATAAAAATCGAATATTAGCTAGTTAAAACCAATATCCTGCAAGCACATGAGGGTTATACATGAATGGATCTGATAGTATATATGAATAGTGTCCTTGTCACCAACATAACTGTTGAAATATATTACACCGTTTAAACATTTTAAAGGATTGTGCTGAAAATAAAAACATTACTCTTCTCATTAATTTTCAAAAGGCCACGGTCCTACAAAAATAATAGTAGCCGATTTTTCTGTTTAAAGGCACATTTGAGCATTCTGTAATACTAAGTTTCTTGAAAAAAAAAATCAGGATTAAAGAACTAACTGACTTTCTGGCAATGAGTCATGAACGATTTACTCCAGTGACTTGTTGCGTATTGTATACTAAATATGAGATTATATACATGTATTCTACTGAAAATAGTAAATAAATAGTATATTACCTAAATAGTTAATCAATATTTGAATTATTCTGTAGCATTGAATTTATATAGAGGTTAACAGCTCCCACTGATTAATGAATGCAACGTGCTATTCGAAATTAAGGAGAACCCTGTATACACATTTGAAACAGCAAATACACTGTCTATATTGTATGATTAAAGCAAAATACATGATGTATCGAAGAAATTTGATTTTTTTTCGATTGTCTTTGAAGTTTTTACATTATGTTATGATATGTTACACTTTTTGTTCTTTAGGCCGATTCTGAAGAGATAACCTCCTCCTGTTACGCAGTAAAGATACAGATTGAGGATCGTTGTCCATCGACTAGGTCTGGATGGATCCGTCAAGCAAAACTGAAGCAGTGCTCAAACATTGTTTTACCGTGTCAAAAACAACTCACTTTGGAGTATCATTGTTTACCAAACACTTGGCAGAATCGAACCATATCCGTTTGTACAATGCCTAAATTCATAAATGGTAAATCGTTGTATAATATGTTAAAAGCAAATACAAAAGAAAATGTGCATTCAATTTAATAATACACTGTGCGTAAAGTTCAAAATAAATAGTATACTTTTTTTTGCCCGCTAACATGTTTTTGTCTCAGATATTGTTTATAGTAAAAAAACATTTAATTTTTTTTTCATATGAAAGAAAAACACGAATAAAAGAAAACGATACAGTTAAACACATAAACAATGTTATAAAATGTTATTTAGAATTAAAACTTTTAATCCCATGCTTTCAATGTTATAAGTGGGATAGTTACATGTACATTTGTCTTAGAGAAATCGTATTTAATATTTAAATCATATAAACAAAAAATGTATATCGTTAACAATGTGTTTTTCCCATTTTAGGCCACAAGTGTGCAGAATTCAACCTTAGAGGAAATAGCATACAGCCTCTTTATGAAACAAACTGTAGCCAATACATCCCTCCATGTCCATTTCGATATTCGTCATTGGTTGCTTATAAATGTAGGCACTAGCTTCTTTTACTGAATATGTATGTCAAATTAAAACATTAAGAGATTGATGTACAAAGTTCGATTAATTAGGTCATTTCACACGATTGTTATATATATATATATATATATATATATATATATATATATATATATATATATATATATATATATATATATATATATATTGTATTTGAAGACCAAAGGTGCTATATACAGAAAAACAGTAAAAAGACTGAAGAAAGTATCAAAGTTGATCGAAAAAATGATGGGACTCAAAAAGATATTAGTGTTGACAGTGTTTGGTAATTTTTTAAAGATGTTGACATAATCTAACAAGAAATAAAATTGATGTGGAATTAGAACTCCCCTACACATGCATAGTTATTGTATAAAAGCTACTATATTGGTATTGAAACCTTTAATTTCACTAAATGTATCTACATTGTGTGTTTCTTTAAATCATTTTTTGTAGGTCTAATCTAAAATATCCATGGCCTCTGGTTGTATTAGTTTTATTTGTATCGGTCGGGGTTGGAGTACATTGCGTATGGAAAAAAATATGCGGGAAACAACAACGTTCTAGTATGTATAAAACTCTCAGGCTAAACACTGTCTAGTAATCGGTTTTTTTTTTTAATTTTACATTTTTTAAGGAAACAATATACATTTTATCATTTAATAAAAACAGTATAACATGATAAAAAATTGTTGTCTTTATAGATCATCATAATAGATTGGTTACAACGGCTGTTGTCACAGAGAATTCGTCCTTAACAGAGGTGGAGTTGAATGGTCATCTAGTTTAAAGTACTCTCTAAGTATGACGTGCATACACGTGCTTTGCACTAATTAGACCCACAGATTTCCCCCATTTATTTAAAATCTGCATTAACGAATTGCCAACTGTGTGCAATCTTTCATACAAACTCTATTTTTTCAATGTTCTTACCCGCCTCTGTTTTTTATACAGTGTATAAATGTTTATTAGTGATGACGTCACTCGAGAAGGGGCCAACCTATGTGAAAAGTTGACATGTGTGATAAATAAACATCAAATGCACATTTACTACGTTATCAAGCCAATTGTTGATGAAAAAATATCTCCACAATGTAAAGATGTTATGAGTTGTTTAGCTTAATATAAAAATTTTTAAGATTAGAATTAAGGAAATGTTTGATCGAAAAGCGGCATGTACAGTAGCCAGGCGCTGTTTTATATTTTACGAGTAAACAATATTATATAGGATTTAGACACAAATTATTTTTTGGTATCTATGACGAATAATAACATATTGGTATAAACTACACAAAATTATTTACATACGAGTTGATAATAATGTAATCCGATTCTCATACGTACGATTTATTAATGCGGGATACAGGTAAATTTGTTACTTTGTCCCAAACAATTTCAATTTAAACATCCAATATTTTCAAAATTTACGGTACCTAATTGATTTGATTTTTTATTCTAAATTTTAAAGGGCCTAAATGAATTGAATTCTTTTCGAATGTATATACAATGTACACAAAATTAATGCGTATCGTATTCGCATTTAAAAAAAAAAAGGGGGGGGGATAATTGTTAAGTTTTAAACGGGGAAAGGGTAAGCTTGGCCGCTTTCATTCAACGTCTCTCTCCTGCTAATACGATAAAAAGTATGTGTCAAGATACAATAGATGCTTGATATAGGCTAGTTATAAATTAAAGTAAGTATGCAAGACTAATTCGACCGAACAAAGGGTTGAATGAGTTGTTGAAATACTTTCTAAATGTATTGAACGACCAAAAAGAGAATAGTTTAAAACCATCAGCACTGACATGACACACTAATGCTAACAACTGTCAATTTTCTTTTATAAAAAAAAGTTTCAATTCACATTGTTGCATTGTTTAAATAAAACCTTACCTTACACAAATTATTTGACACGATACGCTTGTTAACAATAACATTGTTATCACCGTATCAAGTAATTTTAGTCAAGGGAGATGAAGCCGGAATGTTTAAAACTTAAAAACACTTTCAGTTACCGCGCTTGAAGCAGCTTTAAATAAAACATCTGTTAAAAAACAACGCTTACAAATCTATCATAAAACTCTTTTACTGAAGATTTATTTTAAAATCAACATATTGCATTATAATAGCATCGACACTTTGAATCAATGATTGCTTGATGTTCCTGACAGATACGGTGTTTAAAGAGTCAAGTAATTTTAGACTCCAACAATATTCTTGATTTAGATTCATTAAGGTAATGCATCACTGTCTGCTGAAGGGATCCAAAAAAATAATTCAATTAACGGGTGTTTAAACAATCATATTTAAAAAAAATCATAGAACATTTTGTAACTAAATTTCTGTTAAAAATCCAAAATTACTTTGAAGCATTTAACTGTTAAACGAATGGGTCACATGAAAGGTTTTTTGTATGCGTAAAATGATAGAAAGAATGTCAAAAATACTTTAAGTAATGTACAGTGTTTTAGAAAGAATCAACCGAAAAATCATTTATCAATTGTTCATTAATAGCCATATTTTATTAATAGAGACAAAAGTAAGATATATAATTTAAAGGAAAATCTTCAAATCAAATCAACGCACTACACATCTTGTCTTTTTTACTCATGAACAACGCGCGAGTTAAAACAAAACCTTTGTTGTTTGAATAATTAAGAAAAACATGTAGATGGAAATGATATTGTTTACGTTGTTGAATACTACTAATATGACATTACCCATACAAAAGCTTGACAGAGGGAGATGAAGCCGGAATGTTTTAAACTCTATTCATGTAAGTTTTTGTGAACTTCCATTTTTTTAAAAGCACCATTCAAAACTCTATATCATAAACACTCATTTGATTTCACCCCCTCCCCCCCCGAAATTTTATATTGGATTTACGAAGCATTGAAACTATAAGCCAATGTTTGATTAATTTTCCTTACAAATATCATGTCAGAAAAATTATGTATTTTTTAATAAGGATAAATATCATTTATATAATTTATTAGGACAAAACATTTGTAAAAAGAAAATCTAATTATATCTTAACCAAACGCAAGTTCAAACATATTTAAACAATTTCTATATGATTATTTACTTTTTACTTGAATTTTCAATAAAAAAAAATAAAAATACTTGGAAAATATGTAACTTGGAAACGAATAGATCACATTAAGGATTCGACTTTACTGTGTGAAAGAATGTCAGATTTTTGTTTTAATGTACATAAAGTGTTTTGGAGAGAAAACACCGGAAACTTGATCATAAAAAGTTCATTGATAATCATATTGTATTAAGATAGATAAGAAGTTATTAAAAAAATATATATATAATGAGCGTTTTCTACGTACATTTATATGTTTATAATTGGCGAGGAGTTCATATAACGGGTTTTCAGTTACATTATAGCAAACGATGTGTGTAGTCACTTCTTTAGCCTGCACTAACGCTATTTTTAAACTATGTAGCACAGTAAAAGCTGACCTCGTTTACAGCGGAAATGCACGTGGTGGTTTACGTATCCATGACGAATAATAACATATTGGTATAAACTACACAAAATTATTTACATACGAGTTGATAATAATGTAATCCGATTCTCATACGTACGATTTATTAATGCGGGATACCGGTAAATTTGTTACCTTGTTTGTCCCAAACAATTTCAATTTAAACATCCAATATTTTCAAAATTTACGGTACCTAATTGATTTGATTGTTTATTCTAAATTTTAAAGGGCCTAAATGAATTGAATTCCTTTCGAATGTGTATACAATGTACACAAAATTAATGCGTATCGTATTCTCATTTAAAAAAAAAAAGGGGGGGGGATAATTGTTAAGTTTTAAACGGGGAATGGGTAAGCTTGACCGCTTTCAATCAACGTCTCTCTCCTGCTAATACGATAAAAAGTATGTGTCAAGATACAATAGATGCTTGATATAGGCTAGTTATAAATTAAAGTAAGTATGCAAGACTAATTCGACCGAACAAAGGGTTGAATGAGTTGTTGAAATACTTTCTAAATGTATTGAACGACCAAAAAGAGAATAGTTTAAAACCATCAGCACTGACATGACACACTAATGCTAACAACTGTCAATTTTCTTTTATAAAAAAAAGTTTCAATTCACATTGTTGCATTGTTTAAATAAAACCTTACCTTACACAAATTATTTGACACGATACGCTTGTTAACAATAACATTGTTATCACCGTATCAAGTAATTTTAGTCAAGGGAGATGAAGCCGGAATGTTTAAAACTTAAAAACACTTTCAGTTACCGCGCTTGAAGCAGCTTTAAATAAAACATCTGTTAAAAAACAACGCTTACAAATCTATCATAAAACTCTTTTACTGAAGATTTATTTTAAAATCAACATATTGCATTATAATAGCATCGACACTTTGAATCAATGATTGCTTGATGTTCCTGACAGATACGGTGTTTAAAGAGTCAAGTAATTTTAGACTCCAACAATATTCTTGATTTAGATTCATTAAGGTAATGCATCACTGTCTGCTGAAGGGATCCAAAAAAATAATTCAATTAACGGGTGTTTAAACAATCATATTTAAAAAAAATCATAGAACATTTTGTAACTAAATTTCTGTTAAAAATCCAAAATTACTTTGAAGCATTTAACTGTTAAACGAATGGGTCACATGAAAGGTTTTTTGTATGCGTAAAATGATAGAAAGAATGTCAAAAATACTTTAAGTAATGTACAGTGTTTTAGAAAGAATCAACCGAAAAACCATTTATCAATTGTTCATTAATAGCCATATTTTATTAATAGAGACAAAAGTAAGATATATAATTTAAAGGAAAATCTTCAAATCAAATCAACGCACTACACATCTTGTCTTTTTTACTCATGAACAACGCGCGAGTTAAAACAAAACCTTTGTTGTTTGAATAATTAAGAAAAACATGTAGATGGAAATGATATTGTTTACGTTGTTGAATACTACTAATATGACATTACCCATACAAAAGCTTGACAGAGGGAGATGAAGCCGGAATGTTTTAAACTCTATTCATGTAAGTTTTTGTGAACTTCCATTTTTTTAAAAGCACCATTCAAAACTCTATATCATAAACACTCATTTGATTTCACCCCCTCCCCCCCGAAATTTTATATTGGATTTACGAAGCATTGAAACTATAAGCCAATGTTTGATTAATTTTCCTTACAAATATCATGTCAGAAAAATTATGTATTTTTTAATAAGGATAAATATCATTTATATAATTTATTAGGACAAAACATTTGTAAAAAGAAAATCTAATTATATCTTAACCAAACGCAAGTTCAAACATATTTAAACAATTTCTATATGATTATTTACTTTTTACTTGAATTTTCAATAAAAAAAAATAAAAATACTTGGAAAATATGTAACTTGGAAACGAATAGATCACATTAAGGATTCGACTTTACTGTGTGAAAGAATGTCAGATTTTTGTTTTAATGTACATAAAGTGTTTTGGAGAGAAAACACCGGAAACTTGATCATAAAAAGTTCATTGATAATCATATTGTATTAAGATAGATAAGAAGTTATTAAAAAAATATATATATAATGAGCGTTTTCTACGTACATTTATATGTTTATAATTGGCGAGGAGTTCATATAACGGGTTTTCAGTTACATTATAGCAAACGATGTGTGTAGTTACTTCTTTAGCCTGCACTAACGCTATTTTTAAACTATGTAGCACAGTAAAAGCTGACCTCGTTTACAGCGGAAATGCACGTGGTGGTTTAAACTGCACACATGCACAGTGTCAGTGTTACCAATTACCTCTTAAACATTCATCTTAAATGTACTTTCGTTGACTCGACAGAATATATTCACATTTTCTTCCACAGAAAGTAAACGTCAGTTCTCACAAACGTAACGTTTTGTTTCATGTTTGCATATCCAAAGTATTTAATATTCACTGAAGATCTAATTAAACTTAATTGCCTGAATAAATAAAACTTACCTCTGAAAAAAAATTATGAAAAAAAGATAAATATTGAGACATTTTTAAAGCTTATATCTGTCTTCCATATTACGGGAAAATAAGATCGTGTTTTTAAAATTATATTAATATCTGATAAAACGCGAACTACATGCTCTCATATATTTTCAAATCATACTTCTTGATTAAAGTAAAGCTCGTATTTAATCAATATGAATATTGGAAAAACAAATTTAACTTCAGAAAAATAGTTTTCCACGTTATGATTTACCATTCTGGGTTTACTTAATAAACGTATTATGTTAAAACAATGTCATTGTCTAGTTAAATCATTAACAACAAGAAATATGAAAATCAAGCTACATTGTGCGGAACATTATAAAGGTGTTAAAGCAATGGTATTTATATTTAGTCATTAAATTATTAAATACTTACATGGCAGGAACTTAAAGTAACATAAATCAAGGGAGATGTTGCCGGGATATCTCAAACTGAAAAGTACTTTGAGTTATTCCTCGTGAAATAGCGTCGAATACAAACATATGTTTAGAGGCGGCATTTAAAACATTGTTCTTAATTATTCTGATCCATTTCAATTGCATTGTCATGTTATATCAATATTCGCCAGGAATTCGTTTTACTGTACACAATACATGTAATTTTAGGAATAACAATTTCAATGTGGTATTGGACACTTGTGTACATGTATAATAATGTGGATAGAAGTCAGGCTTGGGACCAACTACATTGTAAAGTAACGTATTATATTTCCATTACTTCATTCATATAGGCATTAAATATCATTACCATTACTTTATTTTCTCGAAGTAATGTATTACATTACCATTACATACTAAGTAAAGTAATGCATAACCATTACTTTATTTAAAAGTCAATGATAAGTTTTAAAAAAGTAATTCAAAAGTTAAAAAATAGCTTTTGCTAGCGTATTTTCTATCAAAAGAAACACGCTTTAACAGCTTCATGTTCACTATCAGGTTCAAAAATGACTAAGACAAGAGTACTGTTGCACTTTGTGGTTATCAAAGTTTCAAGGGTTTCGTCTTTTAATTGCATCCTGTCTAGTTTGAAAATCTTCCCAGCTGTATGAAATAATCATTCGACAGAAACAGTGGAAGTTGGAACTGAAAGAGAGAGAGAGAGAGAGAGAGAGAGAGAGAGAGAGAGAGTAATAATTTGCCAATGGATTTTAATACTGGCAGAAATTCTAAAGATTCTAGACATCATGGTAAGACAGTGCATTCAGTATTACTTTTAAGGAACTGTTTTCTATTCTCATTGAACAAAGCCAAGAAAAGGGTAGTGATTGGTGTGTTTAGCACCTCTTAAAACAATAGATTGTTTTGATACTTAGATTATTCTGAGATCATTTCGTGTTGTCGACGCATTCTTCACAGAAATAATTTATTGAATACACAACTAATTAGAGTAATGCTTCAAATGATTTAAAAGTGTAAACAACAACACTCTTAAAAAGTTTATTAATTGTGTTGTTGTAGCTTAGTTTATTTTGACAATTCCAACAGAGTTTTTTTTTTTTGGTTTTTTTTTAATTTTTCAACTACATTATTTTATCTGATGAATTATTCCTTTCTTCTTTAAAACAATTTTTAATCATGACAAATACAATTTCAGTTATTCAATACTTTACAATTTTAAACATGAACATGCATTAAAAAGCAAAGTAATGCAAATTAATGCCATGGAATGCCAGCATTACCATAGTTTTTGGAAAGTAATGCATTACATTACCATTACTTGTAATGCTAAAATCACCCCAAGCCTGATAGATGTATATTATAATTATAAATTATACTCTCACCAGTTTTAACTCTTCAAATTTTATATGTTTTGGTCCAAAATATGTTTAAATTCTTTGCAAAGGCAAAAAGTATGAAAGCCCCAGAGTGATTTGAACTCATCACTAACAAATTCGTAGTTATCACTCCAACCCATTGTGCTACGCTGTTATCTAACCATCTTGGAAAATAATAAAATAAAATATTATATTTGATTTTTTTGATAGAAAGTAAGACACAATGTGGAGCTATTTCATAATAGTTTAATATAAACAGAGCAAAAACAGGAAGCTTTTACTACCGGTTTTTTAAACAAACTAATGCATTATTTACATGGACAGTATGCAACAAACAGACGGAAATGTTTTATCGTAAACACGAACGAGAAACAAACCGGTAATCCGTTTTGAAACGCAGATCGTAGTTTTAGTTATTTATTTAAAATTTAAAGTGAACCATATTTTAGGATGCAACTTGCAATTCAAAATTTATTATAATTTTTGGGGGGTGTAATTTTCAGGGTGAACTATTAGTGGTAAACCTTAACCCTATGTAGATATTATGTTTTTAGATGTGACCTATGATCAACTAATTGCAGTTTATAAAAACAAATATATTATGATTAATTGTTTTAAGTGAAGGTACACTGTTCAATTCTAATGCAACTACCGCGTAAAGCGTGCAGACATAGACAATCAGCTGGGTTTAGAATTTGCTGTTAATTTTTATGCAAAAATATAAAAATCGAATATTAGCTAGTTAAAACCAATATCCTGCAAGCACATGAGGGTTATACATGAATGGATCTGATAGTAGGTTCTTGGTCCAAAGGTAGAAATTAAAAAAAAAATTGTCATCGTTAAGTATAGAAAAATAGACATAGACAGTACAAGCCATGTCAGATGGATTCAAATTAAAGTACAAAATAATTATAACTAAAGTTACTTTTCCTACTATTAAACATGAAACTCTTTCACCTGACGAGATCAGAGTTACACTTTTCATACGGTGACATCTCTAATAGAATTAAAGTCAATTTAAATTGGGTCTGATGTCTTAGGCTTTCACTATCATTTGAAGTGGTATGCTTGCTTCTTCCTTTTAAACGCTGAAGTATGTCAATTGCAAGGAATTACTTATTACATGTATAGGGAAATATTTGCCCACGTTTTATTATTGCACCTTCACCTTTGTTGTCAGCGGGCAAATTTAAAACTTGGCGAAATCCCTTGTCTTAAATTATCTTTTTTTTCCACAACTTTGTCTGGGCGAATTCAAAAGGAAGCAAAACCGTTTGCAAGTGAAAAAGGGTAAACTTACGACGGGGCGAAAATAATCCTTCATATAGCAATATTGCACACTACATTACCAATCAGACACACCCTGACACCAAAGCAGACCCCAAAAGATTACCCCAGTTTATTTTGTGTCTGATTGGAGTCTCCTTTCTTTAAATCTATGTCTACTCCAGGTCTGATTGAGGTCTGCTCTGGGTTTATTCAGAATCAGCTGGTTTTGGGGGGTCCATTTTAGCACGAAAGTGTGATGCAGAACCGCCCTATCCATAACAATGTGAATTCCAAATACACATGTAGTGACATATTGTTATTTTTCAGTCTGCTTCTGAATTCGGTGTCTGCTTTCTATGTCCGCTCTAGTTTTGATTTTGGTCAGCCTGGTCAGTCTGCTTGGGGTCAGTTCTTGGTCCGCCAAACCGGAAGCAGACTCTGAGAGCGGACACAGAAAGTAGACCAGGAGTTTGGTTAAGGTCGGTATGTGGTGCATTTAAACACAATTAACAAGTATTGATATTTTTACCGGCTAAAACCGACCTTGTTATGCAAATATCTTTCTGCAATGTGTGGATTTTGGATGACTCACTTCATTTGAAATATTGATGCTGTGATCTGCAGATGTTGCATCTCGTCATGCAATTTTATCAATCGTATGCGCACAGCTTCTTATTCATTTCCATGCATTTCCAGCAAAGTGATCATGGACACATGTTTCTCCTTGGTATGACGCCAATGAGGACAAGTATTCCTTTTATCGGAATGAATGGCACATTGTATCAGTTGTCAGCATTATCTAATGTTCTATGTACCTCCGACCGAAAGTAAAGATCGCCAACTCGTGTTACTTTTCCAAAGATAAAGGAATAGATTAACTTAACTTTTTTTGGCGAAATGTACTTCTGAAAGAAATTCATCCGCATGTAAAGAAAATTATGATTAAAATTGAGTTGAAACTGTATCAATGTTTGGATCCCAATTCTCTTAGTTATCATTGTATTGCCAGGCGTAATGTGTGCAAAATACTCTAATTAATTTGCGGATATGTCATATTTACGAACACATTCGTCAAAGTTGATTACAAAAAAAAAAAAACCAACAAACAAACAAGAAAAAAAATAAAAAAATTAAACCGGATTGGCCAAAAGCTAAAATTATTTACACGTCAAATTAATACCTGATTTACCATTAGCAGTCCATATCAAATTTTTAAAATGAATGAATATTCCAAAACAACAAATAACAATTCTGATATAAAAAAAAAATACCCGAGATTTAATTTATTCCTCTGTAAGTATATAAAAAGTACTGAAAATGCAATGCATAATATAAATAAATAATACACAACTTAACAAAATAAATTTCGAATAAACACAACCCGATTATTTTTTTCATTCATTTAATATTTTTGAAATTTTGTCTCATGGCTATCCCATACAACTAAGAATAAATCATTATTATCATGTCATTCATTATGGAAAAGTGATAATATTTCTATTTTGAAGTTCATGATATTGTTTAGTGTTAAAATAAATGTTTGTGTAATTTACAAAAAATAAAGCAATTTCAGTGGGTCTTTTAAAAGAAATGCTTGGTGTAAAAAAGAATTGCTAGTTGCTTAAAGGGAAATGTAAGTAACGATTTTTCTGGAAAAAAAACAAAACAAAAAACCTGTTGTCTTAACGATTTTTCTGGAAAAAAAACAAAACAAAAAACCTGTTGTCTTAACTCTATTTATGAACATTTTGTATGCTAGATTCCAACATACACTATGAATCTCTTTTCAGTGGATTGAAAATGAAATGGTCATTGTTGAAAACTATCCTGGCAAACAGTTTTGATACTACACGTGGTTCTGATATTTACACAAATGGTCATATGTAACTGAAATTCAATGTAGTATGTTTTAAACTTTTTAAAACTTCAAGACCTCATTACGAAAATTAACAAAATATAAAGTTACGACATAATAATCATGACACGGTTATTAAGATTATCATAATAATTTGTTTTTAGATCATATGCCTAAAGTATGTTTGAATATCAGGTCTTTGCTTTAAAAGAAAGAAATGCTACAAGTTTTCAATAACAAACTAAGTTACACATATAAAATGAAATATACCATTCAAATATTCAATGTATGTTTTGAAATTTTCGACATTTATGTTGGCGGTAAAATATGTACTCGAATTTTTTTCTCCAATACAAAATAAGGACTGGTACAATTTCTTTTTCTGACCAAAACGGAATAAAATTGATCAATATAAAAAACTATGCTCTTAATTTATTAATTTATTAATTTATTTATCTTTTTTATTATTTATCTATCTATCTTTTTTGTTTTTTTTGTTTTTAAAGTTGTAGGTTTAAAAGCCTATTGATGTTAGTGGTAATGTTGCGTTCTAGTTTTGGTATCATATTAACACTTGTAAAGGTCGACAAGTTTTAATTGATATATATATATATATATATATATATATATATATATATATATATATATATATATATATATATATATATATATATATATATATATATATATATATATATATATATATTGATATCAAGGTACGCAGAGTAACAGAGGAAGAGAGGCACCTGATCCTACCTCGAATGATGGCTCAAAGTTTGCATTTTGACCATCACAAACAAAACAAATCATCAACGTTACGTTTTATCCCTAGTATGATATTTTTTTTTTGGACATTTACGTCGATTATGACATGGTAGATTGTGACAAGGAGCACGCGGCGGCTGTGACCGGTCAGCAGAGGATGCTCACACCTTTTAGGCACCTGATCAAACCTCTATCTATTTGGAGGTCTGTGTTGCTCTGCTTTGAATTTGTATTTCGCTTTATGGGTTTTTGAAATAATTGAGAGTTTGTTATTGTCATTTTTTTTTCATCCAAAGTAAAATATTCTATGATTCGCACTACATATTCATTAAGTTCTGTTACTTTATTAAACGATTTCGTAGTTTCTATATCAAAATGCAACAAATTAAATACCTAGTGCCAACCTTTGTAACTTTGAAGAAAAATACATGATAGTGACTCATTTTTAAAAAAGGTGCTATCTTTAAAAAATCCCGAGATGTCATACCCATTAACAAAAGATGCTATTTTATAGTATATGGGAAAACAAAAAACCCAAATAGTCTATCAATGCCTCACTATTTTCTCCCGAAAACAACCAATCTCGCCTCAATGTTTTAATATAAAGCTTGATCGTCCGTCAAAGCAATTGAGTCCTTATTTTCTCTATTTTTAACAATAGTTTCATGGAAAATTTGCGAATATTTCAACATTTTTCTCATTCTTGTGGGTGTGAAAGACACATTTAGAGGACGAATGTGGGGATTACATTGCTTCTCATGAGTGTCAACAGTTCCGGGGAATGTTATGCACGCATATTTCAATTTAAGGTAAAAAAAACTGAGAACAGATGGTAAAATAAACCAATACAGAAAACTGTACTTTTTGATCATAAATTATATTTTTAAAAAATCATTTTAATTCTTTTGATATGTAGCTAAGATTTAATGTATTTAAATCAATAAATAAAGTGATTATACTATCGTTTTCATATGGAGACTGTCTAAACATTTTACATACTTGTTATTTATTTCATATTTTTACACAAGAGTTAAAATCAACATAGATACACGAAATTAAAATGATGAAAACGTAAAACATGACCATTTCTTCAGACAAGTAATATGATTTCTTTTAACTTGCTTTCAATCAGCAGTAAATCATTTCTTTTGTTTTACATGCACATTGTCGAGAAGAGAGATAGATACCACTCATCTAGAAATAAAATAGTCATATTTTTCACCAAGCTGTTTTTAAAGGGCGTTGGCGGCCTAGTATGCATTAGTTTATTTGCGCATGTGCATATATCAAATAAACATTTTCTCAAATAATTCAAATAACCCCACCCCCCCCCCCCCAAATTATACCTGTTTTACTTGAAAACATTGAAAAATCCTTGTATTCAACTTCCTTGAATTATATTTGGAAAACATTACATATGATTAGTTGCTCAGTTAAAATGAAACGTACTTGTAGGACAATTTATATCAGTTGTTTGAAAACAATCAGCAACAAAAGAATATTGTAAAAGTTACACTTAAACACATTATTATTAATTGATTCCTAGCTCTCTGATCGGCTGACACCCAATAATTTAGAAAAAAATTAAACGGTATATTCACTTCCTCGTGACTTAGAAAGGTCAATATAACATTTAGTTTGTTTTCCTTCATTGGACTTAAAATAGGTTGGGAATTTCCAAACTGCTACGATTGGTTATCTTTAGTCATGGTGTCCAATGACATATCGAGTTTCTCATTTCTTCGGCTGTAGCTTCAAAAGTTATGGTGATGAGGTTTCCTTTGATTAATAACACTCAATTTGATGTCTGACAGCCAGTCGATAAAGTCAAAACACAATACAATTTTATTTAAAGTAACAAATTTTATATATGATAGAATAAAGTATACAAATTGTAATCAAAATAAAAAACACATTTGACAGCATATTATATCTAAAACTTCCTCAATAATATTTGTCAGAATGTTCATTCGAGTATTGCAAAGACTCTCTAGCTGGCAAGGCAATCGTGATAGCACAAAAATGACATTGACCAGGGACATTTTAAATCATTTTAAAAGAAAAAAAGTATTTGTTTGATGAAAGATACACACAAAATAGATGAAGCTCATCCAATTTTACTAATAAAGAAATATGGCAGTATAAACGTGCACGAGAGCGCAAAATAGTGCATGCATATGGTAACTAAATTTGGACCGTTAGGAAAACATAAAACCGAAATAATAGCGTGGTGTTAACGATAGAACAAATAACAACGCACAATACATGATAAAACATACTCCTGTCGTGCACGTTTTCTCATATAGAGAGAAACATCAATAGTGAAAGTAAACAAAAATAAGTTTTAGTGTGTCACCTATATTTCATCATACATGTGTTAAACGTTTTTTTTTTTCTCAATTTTTCAACATTATTAGATATAAAAGAAACATTTACGCCAGACATTTCTTAACATATTAAATATTTCACATGCGTTTGAGAAACACTGAAAGACAAAACATGTAAGAAAAAAAATACCTATTACTCAAATGTATACAAGATGAGCACACACTATTCATAAACATAAGCATTAAAAAAAATAAATGCAATTTTATATACAATTTAAACAAAATGGCCGACATCCTTCACAGGGATTTTGCCAGCAGTTTAGTAAAACTACGTAACATAAAAGTATGTTTAAATTGACTGCGGAATTGTTGCCCGACATGAACGACTTACCATTCATATTCCGTTAAATTAATTGAATTCATTATTAGCGAGCGAGAATCGCAGAGTAACAACAGTCAGTCAACTGTTCTTAACGATCTGGTCGACAATCTGTATGTCATACACGTCTCGAAGGTACGACGTATCTAACAGCTATATTCGTCTGGAAAGGCTCCGAACACTAGCGCCGCCCAATAAATAATTTAACTCCTTCATTGACAGCGCTAGACGGCCAATCATATTAACATAACTAGACTGTATTTAGTCTGAGGGAAAATAGGTTTGGGCAAGGCACATTGCAGTGAAAAAGGATGTAAAACTTGACTTTTAAATTCAATACTGAGACATTTAAATATATAAAGGTAAGACTCGTACAGAATTTCATATTTAAAGACGATTTTATATGGTTGTTTTTCTAACGTATTGCTACAAATCTACTTGTTAAAAGCAGTGCTCTCTAAAATACTGAACTAAACCAAATGTATAACGGTGACATTTAATGATACAGAGCAGAACTTTAGATTGTAAAACTAAAATACAGGAATGAAATAAAGAAAAACATAAATAAATACACAACAGAGACTTAAAACTATTCATGGACTTTTATTAACAAAATGGGCGTTAAATAGCAATTTATATGTTTATTTTATTGTAAATATTTTTGGAGGACAAATGAGCGTTTACCGATTAAGGATAAATTGGATATAAAGAAATTGGGCGATTTATTTAAGTCATTTCCCTAAAACTATAGCTAATTTCTAATTTTTATATCTGACTTAAATGGGGTATTTTAAGTTTAATATATTTGCTAGTTCACACATATAAGAGAAATAAAGAGGTTGACCAGCAAAGGACTGAAACATAGTATATCGCAAAGGTTGCTTATAATTAAGACAGACTTTAATTTTCTGCATGAAAAAAAAACATATTAGACTACAGTACCGATCAGACCCAACCTAACACCAGAGTAAACCCCAACTTAACCCTGGGTTTACTTTTTGGGTTTACTTTGGGTTTACTTTTTGAAAATTGTGGTCCACTCGGGGTTTACTTTGGGTTTATTCGGGGTTTACTCTGGGTTTACTTGGACATTGTATTTGAGGTTAACTGTACGCACTGAAGTGTGGAATAGATCCGTATTTTATCTTATGATCCTACCGACTGTAATTCCTGTCCCTTGTATATTCCGAATACACAGTTTATGTCTGCTTTCAGGCGTATATTTCTGACAGGGTTTACTCTCTATGTCTACTCTGGGTCTATTTGTGTTTACTCTGGATTTACTCTAGGTCCACTCTTGTAAACCCGGAGTAAACCCAGACTAAACCCAGAAAGTAAACCCAGGGTTTTACTTTCTGTTAGGTTGGGTCTGATCGGTACAGTAGCTTTGGTTAGGTTTATCAGTGAAGAAAAGGATGAACGATATGAAATTTGTTCAGAATTTTTATTTAATATTGCGAAATTAAATATAGACAGGTAAGACTAGTAAAGACGAATACATTACTGCATTACCATGGTTAAATAATTTAAATAATATTCCTTATTTTCCGAAAACTAACGTAACACTAAGAAAAAAATAATAAAATAACTTAAACAAAAAGAAAAGAATGAAACGGTATCAATAAACAGAATACTTTTCTGAAATATTCGTATTTATAACTTTTAACTTATTATTGACCTTAACTGTGCATATTTATACATGCACTGCTAATATATAAAGTATGGTAAAACCATATTAATATTTTTTTTCTTTTAATGCGGGTCTATATTTTGCATTTTTTTTTTTTTGGAAGTGATGCGCTTTCCATGAAATAATTAAGATATTATTTTATGTAATTAGGAAGCCCGTGTTAACTTACATGTTATATATATATATATATATATATATATATATATATATATATATATATATATATATATATATATATATATATATCTCACACACACACACACACATTGATTTATGATAAATCTTAATTCTCAGTACATAATTTTGACGATAATTTAAAGTATATTACTGTATAAGTAATACAATACAATCGCCGTTTCATGATGTTTTATGTTTACTTCTGATTGCATCAAAACTTAAACCGACATAACATATTATCTCAACTTTAGTGGGGCGTAAAGAGGCTTTTATCCGTGCTAGTCTCGAAATTACGCCGAAGTAGCGCTATGTCTGGATGTACGATCAGTTATGAAACATCACCGACATTTAACTTCGACAGTGGGAATTTCTATAACACAGTACGCAGTATCACATGATTGTTATTAACATATTTAATCACGTGCCTGTATCACGCATGTCTAATAGACTCATCTCAAAAACTAGTACAGCTAACTACCACCACCAGGATAAAGAATCTACCTGACTGGTTGATTCTTTCACTGCTTTTCTATTTGAATTGGCTGTTTAAATTTAAAAATGATGTAACCAAGATCATATGAAATACCATATAAATAAAAAACATATGCAATATGCTTTTCAGTTTATTAAAAGGACTTGAAATTTGTTTCATATATTTATTGAATTGTGGAAAATTGTATAATAAGCAGGTAAGATTGCAACAAGTTTTTTTTTTATAGAAGATAGACACCAGGACCATTCCATTTAATATTCAAAATAATGTTTGTCTCTGAAACAAAATTGATTTGTTTAGCTACAGGTGAAACTGATGAATTAAAAATTAGCTATTTTCAATCATCAGTTTAGGGACACACTCAGTACCAAACGTTTGTTTTATAGAATAACTTGTGGTATAAACATTTTTTAACCGGGATCAAATTATATATTTTTTTATAAACAGGTATTATCTTTCGATATGTATTATATTTCGTAAGAATATCTGACAAAAATAATAAAAAGAAGAAGAGGAAGAAGAAGAAGAAGAAATCGTACGAAAACTAAAGGCCTTCCGTTGGAGACTTTAAAAATATTTTTAATGAGCATGTGATTTGTAATATTGTTACGTGTGACAAATATAAATCCTGGTGATTCCAAAACATTGTGAAATCATGACAAGAAATGAATTACTAAGGGCTAAAAACAGCGACACGTTCCAAAAACTTGACTCTATGTGTAATGATGGGTGTGTAATAAGCTTGACTCTATGTGTAATAATGGGTGTGTAATACATGTACGTGTTCTTGTTACTTATGTTTGAACATCCTGAGCATACAAAGATGACGTTTAGAATAAAATTTAACACAGTAAATATGGATAACATCTCATACCATGACAACAAATTGGAGACAGGTAAAACAAACGGGAGAAATAAAGGAACATGCAACAAACTTCACAACATTGGTTCTACAGAAAACTCAGAAATTTTTTTTTTTTGTTTTTTGTTCGAAAGCGAAAGTTAGCCTCAATTCCACGAAACGTATCTTTCAGGAAAAGCGTTATATTTTGCTGATATTCAAGCCTTTATGATGTAATTTCATTTTCCAAAATCATCATATCTGCACGAAAATAACACTAAAGCGTGAGTCGTTTACAATGCATCAGCTGTTGATACGCCCAGCAAGTTTCAATAGGAAATCTAACACTATATATCTTTTTTTATAATATAATTTACGGACAACCCCACATCCCCATCCCCAGGAAAGTGAAACAGCTATTCAAAAGTGTTTATGTTAAACAACTTTAAAAAAAAAATGTATATTAATAGTGCAACTAAAGACTTAGATGCAACATTTTTTTCAATATCTTGTAGAAATGTTACGTTTATTTTATATGTAATTTAGTTTTATATGTACGAGCCCTTTCAATTCCACATGAACTGATCAAATTGATTTCAACTTTGCGTAAACATGGCCGGATTGATGACTGCATATATGTGGCTGTTACTTGGAAACCCAAAACGAAACAAAAGAAGTGTAAAATGATGAGGAACAAAAACGTCTAATTTTTTAAAAGTGTACATCTATCAATGTTTAGGAACTGTTGGATGATAATATTAAGCCAATTCTCATATGTTTAATGTAAGCAAGATATATCATTTAATGAGTTTGATCTTTGATTTTCAATTGCATGTGAAGATGCGCCCAACATGTATATCTTCTTCACATGACCCAATGTTTGATAACATTTCAAAACAAACTTGTGAAATTTAAATATCGAATCATCAGCATTATTGTGAGTCTGCTTTCGAACAGATACCAACCGATAACTTTTACACGTTTTTGACTTACTGATATATATTGTCTAGACGGGCACTTAAATCACGTAATATGTTGATGAAGTAGTATAGTGTTCTAGCTTATTTTTATTAGTTCAAGGTTACTGTGTTTCTTATCTGACATCTTGTTGTTGAAGTTTGCAACTTATTATGGCTTGATTATAATGATGTTACCTTTTATATATTGGTTTGCAATAAATGTAGCAGAATAGTAAAAAGATAGTTGTGACCCAATGCTCACTTGTGATACCCTTGCTCTAATGTAATAATAAGCAGAGTCGACATTTTACAGAGAGTTGACAGCAAATTTGTAAAAAAAAAAAATCAAAAATAAACTTCAAAAATCTGCTATTAATAAATGCAGAGAATCCTTTAAGACTCAAACTTAGGGTAAAAAAGGATTAAGTCGTCATTTAACAAAAAGTTGACGTTTGATTGGTACAAAAATTGTTCCCACCATATGGCAAACACAATTAAAAGAGTGTGTTAACATTTCAAGCATCTGCGATTAAAAGTTGCTAAGACAAATGCGATAGAAATATGTAACGTATGGACAGACAGACAAACGTAAAAGGGTAAAACAGTATACTCCCACTCCTTCAAAGCGGGGATATAATAATATGGACATATTGCGAAAAGAAGATAAATACTGATTATACAGGCATTAGTATTGCCCACCTTGTCCAGACAGATCAAAAGGAACATCCAAAGCTTTCCCAAATGTACCAGACATCTCAGATAGGGACATTCCATAGTACAGTCAACAACTTTGCTCTCAAAATGGTGGTCTTTTCTCACTAAAACATGTACGACAGATATGTTGGTGTCAATAATTTTATATGCTCAATAACCTGCGGCTGTTCTAGTTGATGATTAGGTGGTCGAAAATTTGTCGTATATATTTTTCAAGGTTGACGGTTGCTGCTCTCCATTTAACGAGAACACATCGAGAGTGCAAGCTGCTAGAAAGGAAGCGATCATGCATTACAAAAAAGCATATGGAGAAAATGGCGTGCGATTTAACCTATGGTAATTATAATACACCCCCCCCCCCCCCCCGTTTTCCGACTTTATGTACTTATTTGAGTCCCTCAAATTATTTATACAATGTAATAAAATAAATAGAAAAGGCAAGCAATTCATTTATGGAACAAAAACAATTGCAGTACAAATACAGATACAACGGTTAAAGTAGAGTTTTTCATCTGGCACTGCTTTAATTACTGGTTTCATTACAGGGGATGTTAGTTCTTTGATGAGTGATACATTCACATTAGCGGAAGCTTCATCTTTGACTTCCGGACCCCTTCAACCGTATGTCTCCTGCTTGCCAGAAATTCAGCCGCCTTAATGCAATATCTTTGTGCATTCTTAAAAAAGATGAGGCAGTGTTACACTTCCGATCTCGATTTGGGAGTGAAGAGACATCATGCATTCAGTGTAGAAGAAATGTACATTGATCTAAACATGATAGATATATTTATTCATATAGTTGTGTGTATATCATGCATGTAAATAACTTTATGTTGAATATTTTATTGGTGTTCTACGTTGTATCTCAAGTGTAAACAAGGGCACCGCAAAGCGGAGCATCCCCTCGCGAAATGAAAATACTGTGCGGGGAAATGCATTAATTAAGAAATAAACATGTAATTGAAGAGACAAAATATTTAACTTGTTGAAAATCATTTGAATTAAATTGTTTATTCCTATCCCCATGCACGCTCTGTGTGTATCCATTGGGGATGGGTGCATTTACGTGGTTGTACAATTGCTCCCATTACTAGGGAAAACACACCACAAACGTGTTTAACTTTAGTAATATAGTTTAATAAATTCTCTTTATCCAGCGACATGCATTACGCATGTAGACAATTAGTGTAGGCAAATTTCAGTTTCATATTGAAAAGGAAACGTAGCTAAGATCTGGCGATTTATAGTCTGCTCTATGTGAAAATTCGAGTTACATGTAACATATCGTTATTTTAACCCCAATATTTTAAAAAGAGTAAAATATCATCAGCAATTAACATGACATGAATCCCCGGTTAATCATGTTAACGATATTTGTCAAAGTGTAAATTATGATCCTGTTCTTCTCTAAGTAATTCGTTAAATAAAGCCCGAAATTTAGTTCATACGGCTGCTTGTTTAGATTAAATTAGTCTCCTGCTTGCTTTAGTTTTTCACGTTGGACATCCTTTTAACTCCCCATTTCTCAAAAATATAAAATTTTGCTTTTTACCTTTAAGGGGCTTACATCCAACAATATATTGAGTTGTTGATTTGAAATGTTTACTTTCACGAACCGGGAGTCGTACATAAATTTCTTAGTGTTGTAATGTTAACGATATCTTAAAAATATATAATGGAATTCCTTGAAAATAAATAGGCTTTGTCCTTAAAACTTATGAAGTGTACGAAGTTTGATACACATGCATCGAGGGTTTTCTTTAAATTTTGCTAAAAAGGCTGAAATGGACACACACACACACACATACATACATGCATACATACATACACACACTCGCACAGCAGCGATGCTATATCCCCCTCGCAACAAGTTGCGCGAGGGGATAATAATTCCCCTTGTACCAGTCCTTTTTAAATATGGGAGCATGAGGGTAGGTTCCACCTCACGTTCCTGGGTGCAAGATTTATTTTGAAGCTGATGCTTTCATATATCTTATTAATGTTAATTAATAATGTATTTAATTTAGCTAGTTATTTGTACGATATTCCCTTTTCTGCTTATTATTGAAATGTGAAAATAAAATGTCATTCTTAATTATTGATACTGTTCTGTGAGTCTTCATATATACTGGGAACGATACTCAGTCTGGTAGTATGCAGTCTCCAGGACAAAGACATCTACACGTCAAACAGTCTGGAATCCATGGTGCATTGTTCATGTATGCATGTGAGCTGGCCACTTTGTGACCTTATATTTTAAGAAATTCTTTTAACTTCTGTGCAGCATCTTCTTTCCAAGGCTGTAGGCATAGACGTGCTTGATCCACAATTGATCCTTACAACTTAAATATCAATAAACAATTAACGAAAAGAACTATCAACGAAAAAATAATATATTACTTCGAGACATTAAGTCATGAAATTTATGTCACCCATGTTTCCATTGCTTTGGTTCCATTATTTTTCTTTTATAACGTTTTGTCTCATACCTAGGCTATACTCCCTTAGTGTAGTTTAGTTCCAATGTTTTTACTGCATCAAGTTATGATTTAAAAATGCATTGCTAGTACCCTATTGGCACCGCGGTACTAATAATTGTTCATGTAATTGGCATTATCAAAATCAGTTATCATACTTATTTCAGTATACGTATGATTGTACCATATGGTCATCTATTTAAAAAATAGCTTATTCTCGATACACCTTATTCTCAATGTCCGTCACATTTTCAGAAAAAGAAATGTTGATATATTTAATTGTTTTGACTTATTACGGAATGAATGTCAAATATGAAGAAATCTTTTTTTATCCATACCATTTATTCCTTTAGAGAAGACGACACAAAAGTGAAATTTATATTTTCAAGTCATTCATTTTATTACAGCATATAGATCAAAACATGTATGAAGGAACCTGTTACAATCAGGCTATACTATTAGGGGATATGATGGAGGTTTCAATGCACGAATTTCAATGCATTTTCATCCCACTTCTATTATGCAAAATTTCCTAATGCCTAGATGTCTATATATACTCCTGTTATTAGCACAGCGATGATGATCATTTTCAGCCGTTTGCTCGGTTTATTGAACTCTTTAATTTATAGTGACTCCCCCAAAAACATCCAAGCCCCAATTTTTTTCTGATAGGTCCTCAAAAGAAACCCTTATTCCTGCAAATTCTTCCCTTCATATAGTTTAGAGAAAGATCTCTGAAACATCGTCTCTCTGTATATATCATTAGCACTGCAGTTTCAGTAACAGGTGTATATACAGATAGACGAAACCATCCTCACTCTCTATACAATGTATAATCCAGATGGTGTATCGATAAATATATATAATGATACGATGCTATTATAGATTTTAAACCAAAACATCGTTCTGTTGTGATAAAAATTTATAGATAATGATTTATTGACTATTTCAACGCGTCTGACGTTACGTAAAATAGCGTCAACAATTAATAGCACCACGGTGCTAATAACAAGTAATGCCGATATATTGATATAAACATAAAAATAAACAATTCAACGACAACTTAAAGGTTGGAATAAATTTGTTATTAGTATGTCTAACCAGTCTGGTCGTCTAATTTGTCCTCGCTTAACTCATCCGATTCACTAAACTCTGCCGCTTCCGGCTAAAACTGATTAAGGTCAAAGTTCTATAGATGTTCAGTATTTCTTTTTTCGAAGGATTAGATATTCATGATAATGTTTTGTTTTTTAAGAAAAAGATAATAGACACTGAAAGTTCACTACGTTATACATTTTTCTTATTTTTTTCTTTAAGTCACCATTTTTTATCAATACAGGGAACCAAGAACTGGTAGACCTCTGACGACGGCGCGCCACGAGAAGTTCAGAAAGACGCTAGAAACATCATTTGATTAACTTTCATGATGTCAGGTTCCAGCTGGTCATGTGGCTTGAACTTTATGTTGTTGTTTCTTAACTTGCATAGTTTGAACGCAACGGACATGTTTCGCCAGAAAAGATTTTCAGCGGTAATATTTTGTTATAGTTTTACAACAAAACATCAATTCAAAACTAACGTATTACGATCGTAGCGGAATCATGTCAGAAATCATAGTTTACCTATTCTTTTTTTTCGTTTTTTTAGCACAAATTTTCATTCTTTACTTGTATTCACTTGTTTATTTGGTAAGCGATAAAATAATAAAAAAATAATGTCAATGCATCTTAGTTCAGTAACATTAGGATGTTATGCTAAAACAAATACTCAGTCTTCTTGAAACTACCTAGTTTAACAGTTGCAAAACTTGTTCGATGGGTTAAAGAATTCCACCTATTTAATACATATTTTAATACATGCAATAAAACATATATCAATTAGCACTTTACTAACTCTACATTTATACAAGGTACGTGTTGATTAGCGATTATAAACTGAGGCTGTAGCAGCAACTTGGTTTATCGTTTACGGAACAGTCAGAAACGAAGTACATGTAGCTATTGAGATATGTTATAAGTTGCTTTTCAGTTTTATATACATGTACATTAATCTCATTTAATTTTTTTGTTCAGGTTATCAACACATGTTGTCAGTAGTTTATAAGTGTTTATCAAATTGACATCATAATTGAGTTTTGATTTCTAGTTACATGTAAAACTGACATGTTTTTCAAATCAAACATCGTTTTATAGTAGGTTTCTAAACTATTATTTACCAAATGATGTTTCTGTTACAGGACCAGGTATGTAATGAAACAAACGCTGACCTCGTTATAGTCAATAGTTGTCCAGAAAATGAAATCACTTTTGAAAAGAGATCAAATGAAAAACAGTGTGAGACAAAACCAAATTGCCTTGGAAAAACATTGGTGTATCACTGTGTTAAATGCAACGAAAATCTTGTAGAAGTATGCGCTCCAAGCAGTCCAATCGTTGGTGAGTGTAGTTGATGATCAGTCCAACGACGACGATCTGCATGTTTGTCGATCAATAAAAAAAAATTAATAACAAAACATGTCATAAAACACTATTTCCTTAAACGTTTGCATATAATTATAAATGTTATGAAGCCGTTACATTTGTATGGATATAACTTAACTACACGTTCATGTATACATTATGCGTGAATCAAACAAATTTTGTTTGCGAAAAAATAGATTGGGAGATGAAGATTGGATGCCTTTATTCGGTTTCTATTACATATCTATCAAATTAATTGGGTTTTTCATAAGGATGGTGCATGTTTTAATACTCCAAATATATGGCAAAATTAGATGGAGATGGATATTTTGATATGACTCCCGCTAAACACCAGAAAATATATTTTTTTACATATACGATGGAAGATCACACATTATACAATTCGAGAAAAATCGCTATTGTTGGTATCGATGACATCACAGATATTCCACATTTTTCGTTTGACAATAGTTTTACTTCGAAGAAGAAAGTAGGTAATCATACATTTTGCTTCTTTCTCAGGAAGGTGTTGTGCTGTTTTTGACAGCGGAGTTTGGCGGGTAGTAGAAGACTACAGTAGCCCATGCACAGACTGCCCTTTCAAGTACCTATCACCTGATTGTTTTAGTTGTAAGCAATGTCTATAAAATGCATTTTAATGACATTTTCAAAAAGAAATTAATGTTGCTTAATTAATGTACATGAAACACATATATAACTGATTTTTTTTTTAAAGATGATACATGTGTCAAAACAAAGAAAACTTATCATACGACTCAATCGATCTACTATGAAACAACTCGTACTATTTTCTCTAATGATGAGGGTACTAAACATAATGTCCATGATCGCATGGAACATTCAAGGTATTATACATATAACTTAATAGGCATATCAATTTTTCTATCATTACATAAAAACATTTTTTTTAAACTTTGTTTGTTACTACGCTATTTAATTAACATGATTTGTTTTATATTTTTTGTATTTATTTATTATTTTTTTTTTTTTTGCAGCCCAAACATAATTACAATAGTGCTAGCAATAATAGCAGCAACAGCGATTGCGTTGAGTTGCCTTGTGGTTCTAATTTGTTACAGGCTTCATAAAAAAGGTAAGTTATATTGCTGAGTGACTAGCAGTTATGCATAGTGCAGTCAATGATGGGAAAGCAGGAATCATTGTTCATGATATGCATTAGATAAATTGTATCCTATCCTTAACTACCCTGCACCCAAACAGTGTCAATTACAGATTTCAGGATGATTTCTCTCAAGAATACTGTCAATGATCACTTTAAACAGGTTTTAACAACATATTTGAATAACAAAGCATTGATGTGATGTGTTGTTTATCTCTCCGTGCATAGTGAAGGTTGCAGATCCTGTAAACGTTTTACGTTAATCTAAACAGCATGAAGTCCGATGCGCAAATACACTTCAATTGCCGCACAAAAATAATAATACCAAAATTATTTTTAACTAGCATATAAATTAACAAATCCGAAACCTTATTTCAACGTCTTTCTTAGTAGGTGTTTATAAATAGTTTTTTAGAATGTTACACATATAATTGTTAAGCAAATACAAGAAATGATAAATATTAAATTAATAAAAAATGTTTATTCTTTTGCAGGTTTGATAATGAAAGAAAAACAAAATGGTAATTACTTACCTGAAATCTGCTTCCTTTTAGTGTTGTGCTTTTAGTGTTTAGTGTTTAATGAAACGAAATTTAATGCGTAATTAATTAAAATGTCGATTAATATCTTTGAAAGGCTTCCCCTAACAATAACAATGGAGAAAAAATATTGCAATTTATATATCTGGGGTGTTAAAAAGCAAAGATACATGTATCTATTGCTTTTGGACAAAAACGTTGTAAGATGCAAATAAGACAAAAGACATTTGAAATAAATACTAAACCTCAAAATAAAGGAACATATGCATGTATGCATGTAATTCTGAATTTCTGCCTGCGTTCAAATATAGTAAAAATTATTACAACTTTACTTATATATATGTAAATAAATTATCATACTAGTAGGTACATGTAGGTTGGTGTTGCTGCAGTCCACATTTGATGGAAATTCCATTTTCTATTTTATGTCAGTATTTGTAAAAAAAAAAATGCGAAGTTAATTCTAATAAAGATAAACTATTAGAAATATTAAAATAGTTTAGCCTAGACACGCTGCATGTACTGTAAGTAAAAGACAATTTATTTTTACTTTGTTGTAGGTTCTGAGTATGAAAAAAGATGCCCAGAGGGAGTTAATAATCAACTTCTCATCGAAAACGGAAATGTAAATTCTGAACCAACTTGATAAAGATATTTTCAAACTTCTTTTTAACTTGTTACTAAAGTGTATGAGAGAAGATACGGGGACAAATAAGTCGTTAATACTCACGAAATTTAGTTCAGTTTACAAACTCAAGTGAACTTTGCTTACTTTTTTAGTTTATTGTTACAATACACACCAACGTTCGGTGATCAGGATTTCAAGTCAAGTATAATCAATTTAATGAGTCAACATTGTAACATAGTGTTAATGAAAGCTACGATCGTTATAAAGTACCAATTTATTTCCAATAGAACTCAATGCTTTCCGTAACCTCCCTATCTTTTTTTTTTTTTGCTTTCATACATATCCTTGTTCAGATCTGAAGGTTCAATCCAAACACTTGTACTTGTTTACAACTCACAGCGTTAAATTAATCCAAGTCTCTAAACAACTTCCATTTCTTTTTTAACCCCTCTCATATTTTCATTATTGAATTTAAAACATTGAAATACTACTCTTAAATGATAAATATTTTGGCAATGAATGCAACCTATCAAATAATCCCGAGTTTTTTTTCTACCAGGCTTAATTTGATGATAACGATTCTCTAATGTCATCAACTTGTACATTGGTACTCTTATTCATGATAACTCATTAATTTAACTCGCCTCAGAAGTGCATTTTTTTGTTTTTTCATAAACCTTATACATACCTCTCATTATCTGTAAAACATGAGTTCTGGAACTTGAGTGATACATGTATATATGCTGTGCATTTTGCCGCTTTTTGATGACTGCAACAAATAAAATAATTTTACAATTTGAATGAACATGTTTGTTTTCATGTACTTAAGGGTATCATAAGTCATGATCAAACAAGATATGATTTTTCAACAAAAAGCCAATAGGCCTAAACGGCCACCTGAGTACCATAGCTCAAACACAAATTCTAGGAGTCTCATATATGTATTTAATTGAGTTTCATTTTGAAGAAGAAAAAAAATGATATTGTAATAACAACCATCTTCCTGACTTATATCTTTTATGAAGGGTTTTTAATCCTTTAGATTAGCAAAAAGACTTAGAGATCGTAATAAAGTGTATGACGTAATATTGAACAGGTGCTCAACTTAAATTGAATATATTTTTCCCGCAACAACTCTTTCTATCAAAATAATTTTGATATTTATATGCGTTCATAGATAAACTAAAATAAGGTGGCTAGCATACTTAGTCTAGTTATTACTTTACCATTAACATGTCTACTTGAGTGTATAAGAAAAAAAACTGTTTTTGTTTTAAATGATAAAAATACTTGCATTACTCTTTAGATCATGCATCTTCTTTTATTTAATTTATATTCAATTATTAAATACTTAATATGAACAGGCAAAGGAAGATAACTCGATGATGAAGAGGCAAGGGAAGATATCTCCATTAAATGTTATGATCCTCTTCCCTGAACTCTTTTCAAATGTTTCCAGTAAGACTATATCTTACCGATAACTTTGATAAATAGCTTCATTATTTTTCTTTTTTATACATGTGAGTTTACTTATTTCTTTCAGTGAAATTTCTGCGCAGATTAAAATAATAAGACAAACACATACCTCTTTACCCTCCCAGCCATAACCCTTGGCTTGCATGCAGGTGACAAAAAATGCTATTAAAGATGACAACTAAAAGTTTTTTTTACATATACTGTTCGTTTTTTTTTTGTTTTTTTTTTAATTTGTTTTGTTTTTTGGATTTTGCGTCAGTAAAGGTTTTTTGAACATTTAATATACATTAAAACTAAATTACAAATCTGGCCCCCTACCCTCTACACGATTTGAGTGTTTTGGTCACTCCCTAGATTCAAATCCTTAAATTGGGAGACAAGAAATTGAAAGTTTTGATAGATGGCTTTTGTTTCCTTCCTTATATGCTGTCAGTTTTCATTCAGTATCAAAAGAACTAAAAAGGACTTTTTGTCCCCACCCAAGGGTCAGAACCCCTACATGTACCTTCAGGGAGATGGAATTTATCATTTTGGTGGAGGTCTTCCTGGTCTACAAAATTTGGAATTTAGTTTTTCTTACAGGTCTGTGGGAGTAAAGAAGATAATTTTACATTATTTAACATTATATGCATTACCACTATACTTCTACATATATTTTGGCGAGACCCTAGAATCAAAACCTATATTCAAGGTGACATGAAATTTACAATTTTAGTAGAGGACTTTCTGGTTAACATAATTATTAAGTCTAAAAACTTACAAGTGTTTGAGAGTAGAGAAAAATATTTTTATACATAAGTGCATTAACACTATAGCTATAAGGTCATATCCCCCCACCCCTAGGACCTGAACCCCTGACCAAGAGGCCGTGAATTTCATAATTTAGATAGAGAAGTTTGTGGACATTATGACTATGCTTTCAGTCTTTTCCCACGTGTGTGAGAGTAAAGAAAAGGATCTTCTACGATTTAATACATTTCCACTACATTGCTAAACAAAGTAAGATATATTAAAGGACATAAGCCAATGCCCCAGGGATCATGAATTTCACAATTTAGGAAGCGGAGTGCGTGGACATCAGAGCCATACATACAGTTTTATTCAAATATATGGGAGTAGAGAAGATGATTTTCAAAGCTTTAATACATTATTACTATATGGCCAAAGTGGTCCCACCTTAGAGTCTGAACCCTGACCAAGGGAACGTGAATTTCACAATTGTGGTAGATGGCTTCATTGACATCATAACCATGCATATAGTTTTTTCCTTACATGTGTGGGAGTGGAGAAGAAGACTTTTGAATTTTTTCCTTTTTGGGCTTAGTTTGCCCTTCCTGTAGGGGTTCGTAGAGCAATGAATTTCACAACTTAAATTCCTCTGACCAAACAGATGCTTCAAACAAAAAACTGTCGCAACTGGCCTTGTTTTTTTTTCAAGAAAAGTTAAAAATGTAAAATTGTTAACACACGAGGCACACTGCACAGCGACGGACAAAGACCGATTGCAATAGGTCACTTGAGAGACTCAGGTGACCTAAAAAAAGGTGGTTTTTACCAGATTTAAGATAATGGTGCTAAAATGACTGAATTCTTAATTAGTAATTATTAGTTATTATCAAAAACTTCAAATCTAATGAATTGTATACTATTTAAACAGCTGATGTTTTTGCCATTCCCTATCTCTGAGCCTTGCAGTTAATATATGGGATAAAACATCATCCCCCTCCCCGCCTACATGGCAACAGTAACAGCAAGTGCTCCTATGGTTTGCTACATAGATCATTTAGAGATGAAAAAAGCCCAATTTTTGGATACAGCATAACAGCTTAGTCTCCTTTTTGTGAAACATAATAAGCAATTAATTAGAAAATTGGAACTTACATTCAGATAAGGCTCTAACAAAATCATGGCAAAATTGAAGAAAGGGTATTTTTGCATATTTAAACTAAAATATATACCAGTCCACAAAACAAAGAGAAAAAAAGTGGCCCGCTGGCAGACGTACAATGTACCGGTTAGATACAAAAGGTTGTCTGGCACCACTCTTCCTTCCGTATTCGAGAGGTAGGAAATGATCTTGCAGCGAAGGAACTACATCCTCTTGAAACCAAAGAAGGGTGTTCCTGAAAATTGAATGGAAAATCAGCAAGACCAAAACTAGGAGCAGTAAGCATTTTTTATAACTAGAATAAGGAGAAATCAAAATTTTACAATTATAACTCTCTTATTACACTCCAGAACACTTTATTGATAATTCAATTGGACTCTCCAACAGTTCATCAATTTTGTCAGGTTTTACATTTAACTACATGTACATGTACATGTACTTGTAATCTCACAGGGCGAAAAACCATCTTTAAGCAAGTCCTTAAAGGTGGCTTAAAGGTGACTTAAAGGAGCTTAAAGGCTATACAACCTTTAAGCCGCCTTTAAGTCACCTTTAAGCAAGTGCTTATAGGTCCTTAATGTCCAAACTTCTTTAAGCTACCTTTAAGCCACCTTTAAGCATCTTTAAGTGGCATTTACGCTCTCTTTACGCTGCCTTTACACTGTCTTTAAGTGGCCTTTAAGTCAATATTGATCAAGCTGAACAATAAAAACATATATTAAATGCAGCAGCTCTTTTATAGAGATAGGAGGGGGTCATCCGAGTGATAATATAATTTCCAAGGAAGGGGGGGGGGGTGTTCCAGGCGGTTTTAATCGTCGCTCCATTAAACACAGATCGCTATCATCAGCACCGCGCTGATGGACACAGATTGCCGTTATAAAATTCTTTATAATTTTTGGGGGGTTTCAAAATTATTGTAGGTATGAGCGCAGTCTCTGTATCTTAATATGTGCATAAAACTAATTAAAGTATGTTTGTTTCCTATTATAAATTAATCGGTGAAAAAAATCTCTCTCTCTCTCTCTCTCTCTCTCTCTCTCTCTCTCTCAGTTCATCCGGTTATTAAACAAAATAAAGATAATGAACCAAAAATGCATGATTTAATTTGTTAATCGGTTTAAGGTTTGTATTTTTTTTTCAATTTTCATTATTTCTAACTCTAGATCTGCTAGATACATGTTAAAGATGAAAAGACTCTCAACTGTCTTTGTTATATCGGGCAGGATATTACTGCTTTGTTTGTCTAGACATAGTTTTGTTCGTTTGTGTATATCTAATTAGAGTCTATTGTTTGTCCAACTTAAGAAAACCCCTGGAACTAACACAGAATATACAAGATATACACAGCAGTTGTGTCGTGTGCCCAGGTGCATGTTTGTGTATATCTAATTAAAGTCTATTGTTTGTCCAACTTTAGAAAACCCCTGGAACTAACACAGAATATACAAGATATACACAACAGGTGTGTCGTGTGCCCAGGTGCACGTCAGGGTTTCTAAAGGCGTTGAATCTTAGTATGTACGAGTATACGATAAGTCTACTGAATAAAAGTTAATTTACATTTGTAATTCATTTTCAAAGTATTATTTCCTAGCTCTGGGTTTCAAAGATGTTACGTCTACAAATTAACGATACATGTATGTAAGAGTAAAATCTTGAGGCTAATTAATTAATGTACCGGTGATCATAAATAGGGGTTGATTATTTAAATATATGTATAAGGGTAAATATGTCAAATATACCCGGCCTGGCACATCATACAATTGTATGTACAAGTCATTTGCAATTGCCACATGCAGTAAATACGTCACCGGTAATTGGTAATTTTGTTTGTTATAGAATTGATAGTTTAAAAATCATGTACATGTACATACAATTACATGTAAATATTTTAACATATTGGAACGGCGCCGCGATCATGAAAACCGGGAAATTGCGGGAAATTGAACAAATACCCTAATAGTATCAATGCATTTAATAAAAGAAATGATTTCATTTTCTTTCTTACGCAGCATTGTTAAGGCGTCCCGATGCTAAAATACGGCTGGAAAACGATATTATTTGAATCATGGCAAAAATAATTTTACCGGGAGTATTTCTTTAAATCTATGTTACATTTATTGACATCGATGTTAAACATTATATTTGATGCATTTTTGTGACGTCACATGTACTTCGTAATCACGTGACAGGCGAATCCTAATATTGCAAATGATCTAGTTAAAACGCATCGGCGCAGGTGATTAATGACATTAAATCATACATATTTTTAAGAAAAATCCTTTGTTAAGTCATAAACTTTGAAGTTCTTGCTTGGGAAAGAAATAGATATTTCGTTTATAGAAGATATTGTTGAAACATTCCACAAAATCATCAAAATAATGCACATTTTTACTAATCAAAAGCGATTTACAAAGAATTGGGGTAAATCCGTAGGTTTCCGCAGCACGATTCACATTGGTACTTATATTCTCTACCAATTTTACGTAAAATATTCTAAAATTGTGTTGATCTTTCACCTGCGCCAAGCTGGTTTTACATGCATTAAAATTTCTTCATTCAGCTGTTTACACGTAGCAGGGAGAGTTTCCAAACCACTAGTTCATAAATAGTCTTTTACTTAAAACGAAGCTTTAAAACTGCCGATTATTTGATACTGGTTTTTAATATGAATGAATTCTGTACGTCTAGAATTAACTGCAGCATCTATATAAAGGAAACATGCGGTATTATACTGGTTTGATATAATTCACTTTTAATGTTAAGATACATTCCCTGAGAACTATCGACAGGAATGCAGATCGTGACGTCAAATTTAATTATGACGTCATATCGTATGAAGTACAGACAAGTGACTTTCTACATATCGCATCGGGAAGCCTTAACATGCCCGCGTACATTTTTATAGCTATAAATTAGATGAACGTATATCTACTCGGTTTAAATTTATTAACTAAGAAAGCCTACTATAGTGAACCTAACGGTTTCCATTTAGGTATAATGTATTTTTGTTCACTGAAGACCAAGTTCCGTATTTCATTCTAAATACATGCATGCATGTAATTTATAAATTAGATATAATTGATTGTTACAAACTGAATGGTTTGTCAAAATCTTTTCAAGTAAACACATTCAATACAGTGATTCAATATCCACTGATGTATAGGATATAAAAACGCTCACATATATGAAAGTTGCCGTGGCGCAGAGGATGTGTGGTGATGCTAGTAAACTAAGGGTCCCGGGTTCAATTCTCGCCGTGGCCGGTATTTTTGTGTGTTTTTTTTCATTTTTCTTTCTAGAACAAAAACCGTTTTAATACCTTTTCTTTCATAAAGTTAATACATTTTGTTGGAAATTAAGCACAATATTGAATTAAATTTTTTTTAATGGCTTAAAGGTGGCTTAAAGGTAGCTTAAAGGTGGCTTAAAGGTGGCTTAAAGAAGTTTGGACATTAAGGACCTATAAGTTGTCCTTAAAGGTGGCTTAAAGGTGGCTTAAAGATGGTCTTTAAGCTGCCTTTAAGCCATCTTTACGCTTTCTTTAAGCCACCTTTAAGCAATACTTATAGCTTAAAGGTAGCTTAAAGGTGGCTTAAAGATCGTCTTTAAGCTACCTTTAAACACCTTTAAGCTATCTTTAAGGAGGACTTAAAGATGGTCATTCATCATGTGTCTGGAATGATGAAACGTGTATTTATAAATTATGCACCTAACTTGTATAAAAAAAAAATTAGAGTTGAAGCAGTATATGTAAAGTTACATTATTATTAAAAATACACACACACAAAATGTACAGCTAGTCTAAGGGGGGTAACTTTAAAATCAATTTTCACCATCTTAACAACACAACCATTCACATGCGTTCTAAACAGTACTTACAAATCTAGCAGAGCAGAGGAAGATTCCCACAGGCTTTTTCACTTGAGCAAGACAGCTGAAATGTGAAATAAAGAAGTCTTCTGGAGCCATCAGGAGCAGAGTCCGGGCTGCACTTGATTCTGAACCTGGGACTTGGCCACCTTGGAACCGCGGGGCATGCCACAAGAATGGGGATCATATCCGTTCATTTTTTAAACGGTCATTTCTTTAAGGAAGTAGAGACCAATGCACCTCGTAAAAAACCGGGGCAACTCTTAATTACTCTCTTCAGCTCAGGTTGAGTCAAGCACCCCGTGGTAATGAAAAAAACCTCCTGTCCGCTATATCCCATGCTCCTTCCTGTTAGTCCCTGCAAACATTTGGCTAAAATAGAAACCTTTAATACAGCCCACCAGAGTCACAGGTCACAGATTATGCATTGGCGAACAATATTACCACCCCTAATCTAATGCAGAAGAATCTCTTGCAAATGAAAAGTTACATGTACATTATATTACGGGTTAGTCTACGTTATGATAAACAAAACCGATTGTGTACACTTTTTAAAGCTATGTCCTTATAAAAGGAGAAATCCTTGCCAATATCAACATTTTAGTTAGATAATTGAATGTATTCTAGTTCCGAATCACAAATATGCTTCACAATAAAAAAAATATAGACTCATTTGATAGATTTAAAAGTTTGCTTGCATCATACTAAAGACTGTCTGTCGTAATGGATCAGATAGTAAGGAACCTCCGTCAACATCATAAAGAGAGTAAATAATTTATTGCATACAACATTTTTTTTTCTCAGGCACTACTTACAAATAAAACATTTTTTATAAAATAAATATATTATATTTTATATTATATATATAAAAATAGATATAAACAAGTAAACTTATTGTTCTCGAACAATTAGATGTCTTTCCACCTTAATTTTTTTTTTAATGAATTGCTAGATTACTTAATAAGGTTTACAAAAATACCTGCAATATATAATGTACTATTAAAATGGGAAAACCACAAAGCCATAAATTATTTTTTAGGAATTTGTTTTTGTATTTCAAGCCATTGCTTTAAGAATTCCCTGTCGTTTATCTTAAATATCTTTAAAGTTACTTTTCTGATTTTTTGCTCCTCTTAATCTGAACTAAAATGAGTGCTCGACAAGTGAGTATGCTGCTTTACAAAAGAATATAAACAAAAAAAATGAAGAATAAAAGAGCGTGTAATATAGGTTAGATATCGTGTACAATATGAATAGGTTGTCTGTCAAAACAATTTGCACTAGTGTAACCACAGGAATTGATGTTTTACTTGGCTGAACAAATTGAATACCTTATACTTGGCTAAACAAATTAAATACCTTATTGCACAAGATACTGAAACCATTATTATAATTCTGTATTTCAATAGATACATGTATGAACATTCATTAATTAACATATTCCCTTGGTTTTGACCTTTGATCTTTATGGCATTTGTTCGGCCGAAGTAGACGCTTTTATCCCAAGTGTTCCAAAGTCTTTTTGATAAAAAGTTAAACAGTTGGAAGTTATTTTATTGAAATGTCAATACTTTCAGGGGCAATAACTGCTAGAAGGGAGCCTCAGATCCTTTCAGTATGAATATATTGAAGAACCTTCTAAGTGTGTACTGAAGACTTTGGTAAAAGTTTGATGTCTCTATCTTTTACTGTTTCAGAGGAGTAGCGATAACAGGCATTCCGTATAATACGTATAATAGTGGCAATAATAAAAAAGAAAAATGGCAGTAATTATTCAAAGGTATGAGCCAAGGGGTTACATTTTAAAATGTCTTAAGATGTCCTACTACATCACAAACCTTAAACTATCATCTGCTATATGATTTGTTGAACATCTTATTTCATAATATATACCTGTTTATCCGTCCCGCCATTGAAAATGATCTCTTCTGAGCAATAAGGAAGTCCTTATTACTTTACTTAAGAGGGCTCGATGATCTTTGTAATTTTTAGACTGTATTAATTCCTTAAGAAAAAAAGAGTTCTATATTAAACAATTTAACCCCCTCCCCCCGATTTTGAAAGGTAATATTTATGGATTTTATCTTTACTAATATAATTTATTAATAGTTTAAAGCTTGAAAACCGGATCTTGAAATTTTAAGTAGGTCTGACGGATAAACATCCAACGCCATTAATTTACACGGGCATGGGGTCAGAAACAAACAGATACTGCAACAAAACAAGAAAACAGATAAAATCAAATTCTTTTATTTATTTCATTGTTCAATTGACAAGAAAACAAATTCATGAAAACATACTTTTACAATTCAATCGGAAATATACAAAAGTTACCAAAATTATCATGAAGGTTAATCAAATTCTTGTGTTTATTCCATTAATATTTTTCATTTGACACAAAAAACCTAACACACATAAAATATAATTTTACAAGTTACCAATTGCAAATTTCATAAACAAACTTCAATATAAAAAAAAATGAGTGTAACATTAAATAGTGGTCAAATTTAAAACCAGTTTTATCGCATGCGAGACAGTTTTTTATATAAAAAAAATTACATCTTTTTTACCATCTCTTTACATCCCAAATCAAGACAGCACACAGATAAAGCCTAAACTATAATAAATGTATTGAATTTTAGAAAAAGCATGTAATCTTCTTCGATTTTATTCTCAAAATAAATGGATAAAGTACAATTGAGGATTTTTTTTATTACAAAGATTGTAGTTTTTTTTCATCCTAAGAACTTTGACGATTAAGCATATTAGGTTTAGACATTCATTTAAGGTAGCTCGCGGGTTTACTACTTGTGAGAAAACCTATCCTGAAAACTGATTCACTTGATCGGTAGGTTTCAGAGTTTTATTTCTAAAATTTATTTGAGATCCCCCTGCGCGGTAAAAATGTTATCGTTTTTCAAACACAGTGTCGCTGATAAAATCAAACAACGCCATTTCAAAGAAATATAAAGTAAAATGCACATCTTTGTCGAGAAACACGCATTTCAAAACTATGATTCAAACTTTAAAACAATTCAGTCTAAATTAATTGTACTCAACGCAATCACAGAGGAGATAATTTTGAATCAATTGATAAAAAATAATAAATATGTGTTTTCGGCCAATTTTTGGCAAACAACTTCAAAGATTTAAAATATTTCAAAAACCTTATATTTTTCTTATGACGCTAGCCCGATGTCATCATTTTCTTACGTCTGATAACCCAAAAATGAAAATGCGTTGATTGATTAACACAAATTTGAACATGTAAATACTCATTACTAGATACTATCATGAATGTTATCGAAGTCACAAATGCAATTAATGAAATGTAAAGAGAAGAGAAGAAAAAAAATGGCTAATTTTCTTTTTATGAAACGCTGAGTCAATGTAAAAAATAATAAATGCATACAACTATTGACATTATTAGTTTCTAATCGTATAAATTAATTAGCTTAAGTCAAAAGATTTTAAATATTAAGATCTGTGGGCTTTTGGGCTTTAATACCGAGAAATCGGAAGAGTACTGTCTTTTGTTTTATTTATTAAAACATCATTGGTACTTGAGGATTACCAATTCGTTGCTATTTTTCTAAATCAAGCTTCGCCAATTAATAATCAACAACAATTCCTTTTCAAAATCCGGAAATTATCTGGATTTTTTGGATTTTACAATCTTGCACATGCGCAGTACATTCACGCTGAATCACGAGAGGCTCTTCAGTCTATGTTGGCACAATATTACATTTGCATGGATAAATTCAGAAACAATATTACAAGACGTGTAAATTTTAATTCAAATTTGCCTTTTATTCTGTTCATCAAAGGAATACGGCAGATGACTCTAACTAAGTGCATTTAATATGAAATATCTCGAGAGTTCCAAATGCCAACATGGTGTGTAAAGTAAAGAAACGTTGGTGAAAAAATGTTGAATTCTTAATTAAAAATGAATTTTTTAAATTAAAATTTGACTTTTATTTTCAATGCAGCTTCATTTATTTTCTCTAAAATCGTTTTGGAGCGATTCTGCATTTTTTGGGACATTACGGGTATATGGGAGGAACCTTAACTGTGGTGAAGGCCTGTTCCGAGACACAGTTAGATTATCCTAACTAAGCAAAGTGTAGTGGAATTAATAGCATTTTTGTAGTCATAAAGCTTGATTATGTAATTGTCAACAATACGGTGTGTCGATGTATCTATTTCGTAAATGTCCTATATCAAATGCAATGTCAACCCGTGCACGTTCAGGTCAAATCTAGTCTAAACATGATTATAAATGGAGGAGTTCCAACGCTTACTCATATCTTATAGAACAAAATGTGACAATGTAAGTCACGTATTTAAATTTTTAGCACTTGATAACAATAAATGTTTGTAGAAACTCAATTAAGCTTTTTGAAATATTTTCTTTTATATTTCTAAAGATCATTTGTCATCTAAAAAAATTTATAAGTTTGCTATGATGGTCAACTCTTTGCGTCGTTTCCTACTGTGACGTCAGCAAACCAACGAGCTATGTTAAATTCTGTATGCCAAATATGAAATGATTGCATACTGTGCTAACTATTTTTTATGTCCTGTAATGTTTCTGAGAATTGCGAGAATGTAAAAGTCTAACATGTTTTTCTTGGAATAAACCACTCAAAATATAGCAGCATAACATTACAATGAAAAATAATCTACATAATTATGCTATATCCCAAAAAATAGTTTCTAAAAATATGAGTACCTGTCAAATGGTGAAAAAAAATAGTCGCAATAAAAGTGTGTTTAAAGTATTTTAGATACAGAGAATAATACAATGCTCTATGAATAAGATGTGAACTTGCTGAAGCTCTTTGTCAATTTTCTTCCCTTTGGTTTCTTTAGTTACATGCAATATTTCTCTACAGCAACAACTGAGAAATACGCAACAAAAATTACACCTACAATAATTGATAGTATCAGGAGAGGTTTGTATAATGGGTTGTTGACTACATTTTTAGAAATAGTGGATAGACTGGCAGTGCGCGATTTACTGGACACGACATCAGTTACAATTTCATCGACAGTGGTGGTCTTGGATACTTCAAATGTTGCACTTGGCATGGCGCTGGTTTTTATTTCTGCAAGTAAATTTATATTTAAAATTTGAGGCTATACTCATGTCTATCACTGAAACTACGTTTAAAACATTGTTGAATGCACCTATTTTCAAATTCCAAATTAAAATTCTCTATGGAAAAACAACTTATTTGTGCATCTACAGGCACTAAGGGTTCTATAAACATCTGAGAAAAAGGTGTAGAGAAGTAAATACAAACATTATCAAGTACTACCCCTTTACACAATGGTATTGTGTATTGATTACATATATATTGATAGGCCGGCTCTATAAATAATTGTAAAAATTGTTCTCGACAACAAATCTGTTGTTGTTTTTTTAATTTAAAATATATGATACATATATGCATTCCAGAACTCATTTTTATGGTATGGGAATTAATGTGATTTTGCCTATACCCCTATTCTATACTTACATATTTCTATGCTTAGAGCTTAATTTGAACTTTACAATATTATATAATATATATTATTTAACGCTCAAAGTAAGTTGTTTAATACTTTCGTTACATCATTACAATATGTGCGAAAAATGCATTGCTAATATTTTAATGATTTCCTGTTCGTCAAGTACATAAAGGAATGGATACAGAACAAGGAAGAAACCCTATAAAAATTGTTAAATTTACATTTAAATAACGTAATGGAAGAGACATTCCGGAAACTATGATGCCCTGTAGCCATACTGATTTGGTTTGTATGAAAAACTGTCAAATGCTTCTTTTATTACAAAATACCTTTCAATGATTCTGTGTATGCGTAATCTGGGAAAAATATTCATGAATCAGAGCGTAAATGAAGAGTACGCAATATCTGGCAATTGGCCTATGCAATAAATGGAAAAAATTCCATGTTTAAATATCACTGCACTACTCCGCCCGCGCAGTGTCTCCGATATTAACAAACGGACCGAAAGTTTTACTCGATGTTATTTATCGAAGGCTGATACAAGTTGTTAAATGGAAAAGGGAATGAATTAACTTATTTTTTACATGTTTGTAATAATATACAAGCATTTAAAAAAGAAGAAGCAAATAACAAATTTGCTTCCAAAACTGGACTGCGTTCAATATCGTAGCAGCTAGCCTAGCTGCTAGGTCGTAGATTTCTAGGTCTATTGAACGGACTGCTAGGTTAGCCGCTAGGTCTCAATTTTGAAGTTGGAAATATTCAACTAAATACTAATTACATCGATATAATTTGTTGATTTCAAGCGGAAATATACATGTTAAGATTTATTATAACTTAAAGGATGAATAAAATATCTCTACATAAATTGATTTCTTGTTTGTTACAAAGTGGTAACTAAGATCGCCATCTTGAATTTGATGCCTAGCATAAAATATTTAGGCTACGAATATCTACGTAGCGGCTAGGCTAGCTTACTGTTCAACTATGTAGCCCTACGTAGCATCTACGATCTTGAACGCAGCCCAGCATCTTCGTTAGCCAAGAGTGGCCCATACGCTTCGCTCCCCAGATCTCCTTACGAAAACTCGAGGAAAAACTTTGTTTAATGTTTGGCTGCAATTACGGGTAGCTGATCGGATCGAAGCGTTTAAAACATGTGCTTTAAGATAAACTTTAACAGAAACACATGAGTGATCTTTGGTAAAACATTATGTGCTTTTATAAAGTTGAGGCGCAAGTGCTCGTGTACAGTGCCTCCCAACGATGATCTAACCACGTTACATAAAAACGAAAAATGTTACTGCATGGGATTAAACAGAGATTTACAAACTTGTCAAGGCTCATGTGATAGTATGGGAAGTAAACATTGCAAATGTAAAAGTTGGGGTTTACTCTGGGTCCACTCTAGTAAACCCAGAGTAAACCCAGAAAGTAAACCCAGGGTTTAGTTGGGGTTTACTTTCTGTTAGGTTGGGTCTGATCGGTACGGTATGTTCTAATTTTCGCTAGTCAACATGTTTTCAAATTGTATTTATGCAATAGCGTGTATATTACCAGTTGTTGCATTCAATTCAAATGTATATATGCAAGGGGCGCAGCTCACGTTGCTCGCTAGATGGCGCCACTGCATCACCAATTTTTCGTAATGAGTTCTGCTAAAGGTTTATGGGGAGCGGAGTAGACCGAACACCCTTAGCTAGTAAATACCATACATGTAAAACTGTTGTCATAATTTTTCTTCAATTTAATAAAACTATTATGCATTCAAGTTACATCTACATTCGAGCAGAAAAAAAAAATTTATATTGCAATAGTTTACAAATTTTACAAAGCTAAAGGTTCCATGACATACATGTACTAATATATTATCTAAACGGAGCTTTTGTTTCATTTTGATATAATATGCAAAGGTATATTTAAAAAAACCCCACAATAAATAGATTGGTCTGTAACAAACCTAGTTTGCTAATCTATACACCGAAAGTCTGCAGTCACCCCCCCCCTCCTAAAAAAAACAAAAAACAAAACAAACTAGATGCTGTCATTAGACAGTAATACCCGCACCATGTGTTTGCCCCTAAATAACACTGTTTTGTACCAGTTTAATTAAAAATGAAGGCTACATGCAAACTCCGGTAATACATTTAAAAATTATAATTTTCATAATTGAAGGATGAGATCCCTGCCCATATGATAATACACATCGTGACATGAGCAGCACTTTATGTGCAATTTGGGGTAGACCTGTTTGCAGTGAATTTTCAGTTAATCAATAATCTTAACATCTTATGTCATAGGAAGTATAATGGTCTATATAATTATTACAAACAAAATTGAAAATTAAATTATGCCCCCTCCCCGTGGCGGTTGCCGGTTTTAGATTTGCTTCTGTGTGCCTACATGAACATCATCGTGTGCACAGATTTAGAGAAGGGGTGGGAGTGAGGGGTCCAGACCCCCCTCCCCATGAAAATTCGTAAATTACCAAAAATACACCTTGGACCCCAATGCTCTTACAGACATGTAAACGCTCTAACCCATTGCGCTTCAATGTTAGGTAACATTATTTGGGGGGTAAATATTTAATCAATATTCAACATACTTTATTGTTTATCTCAATAGGAAGTATACATGTACATCACAATATGCAGGTGTCCTGAACCACCTTAAAGCTGTTATTTACCTAATAAAATAGTGCAAGTGGATTTGAAGAATAGGTCATAAAAATACATGCATGTTACAAATGACTGATCTTTGTCTGAAGTTACGTACACAACACAGGTTTGCATGTCTCATTAACGGGTACTAGTTTTACCCAGCTCTTCGATTAGATGGGTACACGTGTATACATACATGGGTGTTGCTAAAACGCGGAACGGAAAACGGAACGGAAGGAAAACGGAAAATCTTATCTAATGTTATTTACCTCATAGATTTGTTAAGTATGCTAAAACGATATACTTTATGTACCTTTTTAATTTTTTTGAAAGATTAGCAATATTAGATTATTTATTCAAGAATATTTATTTCCTCAAAATTAACAGTACATGCATTGACCACTATATTCTGTCCCAAAATAGCCTCGATTCACTTTTTGCTGTATATTTATATATACCTCAGGGTTCAAGCGATTCTCTTTTAGAAGCATTAAACATTCTCATTATTCTTTCTTTAAAACGTCCTCTCTAGCTTATCAGCTGGTATAAATACACGGATAAAAATAAAGAAGTCTACGGGGTTTTGCATTTAAACAGACCCGGATGATAGTGTTGAAAAATTGTGCAAGGTCTTCTGAGTGACTTCCAAATGGAGAAAAGATGTCAACATTTTCCATTCTAAATCGTCCAAATGTGCTGCATGAATATTTTGGGATCGACAGACTATAGTCCCAATATATAATCGGAAAATCAAACCAGGCAACGTCTAGAGCTCTCTATTCGGATCATATGTATATAGCTGCTGGAATAAACAACTGCATGCTTTGTAATGCAAACGTAAACAAAATTGCATTGCTAAAAATACTAGTTTCACAAATTACTAGTTTCACAAATTACCGGGTATTTTAATGTTTACTGTATTTTAATTTTTTAATGTCGTCAATCCTACAGTTTTTTTCTTCCATCTCAATGATACTGTATCGTCTGTATGATAAAAGATCGTCTAGAACACCGAAAATTCAATTTTGATGTAAGTATATACATGTACATCATATTTGAAAATAATATAAAAATACTCAAAACACGCATAAAACGCTTTCACTAACTGTGTACGTTACGCTAATATGCCAGCAATACCATATAAGAGAAATACGTAAAAAGTTATAGCTAATTTGCTCGTTTAAGCATGTTAATGTTTCACAATTCGTATACATTTGATTTTTCCGTTTCGTACTCAACTAAAGCCGAATGAATACAATGCTATAATTGATAGACATTCATATGAATATTAATAAGATAGCAACATGTTGATAATCATTCATTAGATATAAATAAAAGTAAATCGTTTCTGGCCAGTCTATACCCTTTTTAAGCGATAAACGTGATGATATTTTCCATTCCGTTCCGTTTTCCGTTCCGCGTTTTAGCAACACCCATACATACATGTCTCATTGTCTGTGTTTTCCGTATGCAGAAAAGGATTACGGTAGTTAAGATCAGCTAAAGGAATTCATTATTGTGTTTTAATTGGATTATCATTATGATGTTGACCAATTTAGGTAAGCATAATACATGTAGTAGCAGTAGGCTAAGCACAATATATAATAAGATGCCAGCATGGGATTCCTGCCAGCATACATACACATGTATATACACATGTATATAAGTTCTACTTTCACTTTCTAAATGTAATCTCCCTTTGGCAGCATACTGTATCATCATCTTTTAATATTTAAATAAGCTTATCATCGTTACCTATCCTATCGCATTTGTAAAGTTTCTGTCATTTTAGTTGCAAAAGTTATTTTTTTTCATTTGTCAGACTGCATGCACTGTTGAGTTGACCCCATATTGACCCTGTATAAACAATTTCTTATTAAATTTGTGTATTACATATGTAAGTAAGTGCAGACACAAATACAATGTAGGTCATGACCTTATGGGACTATTCTGACCCCACGAAACAGGAAAATACAAAATATCTTCTAAAGTCATTATGATGCATCAACTGGTGTAAAGTACATTAATGACCCCCAGGTGTTGTCTTTAAACCCCCCCCCCCCCCCCCCCTGCCTTTATAAAATAGGAAATGATATGATACACTGTATATTTTGTTAACTTCTGAGATCTGAGATCCTCATCCCTAAACCGTTTAATTTATTTTTGCTATTTGTGTCATTGCGCATAAAATTGTATTGTAAGATTATGCCCCCTTGGAGACACCCTGACATTTTAGAACTAGAAATAATAATGTATTGTATCTTATTCATATGTTATACAGTAGTGTTTGATCCATGTGGGTAATTCCTAGCCTAATGATGTCACTGCTTTGTTTAGGAGACTTTACAATTGCCCCAAATAGGTGAATACACATGGCAGTGATGCATATAACATTTTGTTTATAAATCTTAAAAATTGAATTAAGCAATTTCCAAAATGTTAATGTGAATCACGAGAGAAAAAGCAATCAAGAAATGATTTAAAATTTGCCACTGTACACATGTAAGAATGTATTAAGAAGACTGAATCTTTATAAGCAGGTTAGATTGGGGGGGGGGGGGATGAATGTGGAGTATAAATATTTATAATTTGAATCATTTATTGTTATTAATTAATTTTAACTTGTCAATGAATACTACTTATTGATCCCAAGGTAGAAATATGACCTCTGATCGTATCTCAATAGATCATTTGTCAATTATGCAAGGTGTAATGTAATTTTTTTAAAGAATAACATTTTTTACCAGTTTATAAAAGTTTTTAGACACCCAAATTATATTTTGATTTTAATAGATTATTCGACAATGAAGGGGGGGGGGGGGAGAGAACAGTTTATATTTGAGTTTGTTTGGGAGTGGGGGTTCCAAGTCATATATTTGACAATTTTTTAATGTAATTTAAAATAAGACTAAGCCATACTACAGTCATGAACATGAATAGTATAGAACAAAACACAAACTAATACATGTACATGTATATATACATAGGAAGTATTACAAAACAGATGATTGATCTATATCTGGGTTCTTAAATTGAATTATATATCATGTACATATTATATTATTGTTTCTTTGTTCAAGGCATTTAAGATGGTATGTAGGTCATGATCCCAAGTGCTCTTCCTGAAATTATCAAATATCATAAAAACCATTGAGATCCCCACCTTAATCCAAAGATATTATTCCTCCTTATGTCATGCAGGCGCATCAGATCATTATGGCAGGTAAGTCATGACCCTAAGGGGTCATCCTGACCCCCTTAGAATCAGAAATTGTCAATTATCTTTAAATTATTGATGTTTGATGATCCTATCTCTATTTAATCTTTATTAATTATTAAGTCTCCTGAATGAAGTTTGGAGACTTATTGTTTTTGTACGGTTCTTAATACATGTATATATTCTTCATCTTCTTTTTCTTCTTTCCCGCTCTGAACTTGTTTCTCAGAGATGGCTGAACATAATTGTACAAAACTCTAGGATATGATAGGCCTGCAAATCAAGTTGGGCACCCTGGTTTGATTTTTCTCATTTTGGGTTAGACAACCACTTTTCGGGGGAGAGGGGTGTCAAAAGGGTGTGGGGTCTAACATTGAACCTTGTAGGAAGAATCATAGGCTCTATTGTAAATGGTAACTTGAAAACGGACAAAGATAATAATATCGGGTTTTCATAATCATATACTGGCTGTTACTGGCAATATATAGGGTTTATTAGATTTGACCCCTGGGGTCATCCCCACCCCCCAGGAATTTGAAATTACCATATATCTCAGAAACTGTTATAATCATGACCCCTAAACCATATATATTCATGTTTCTGATGTCAAGGGGCATCAAATGTTATGTAGGTCATGGGCCCTGTGGGTGGTCCTGACGCCCTCAAACAGCAAGTCCCTTAATATCTTCAAAACAGTTGAGATCCCCACCCTTAAACCATATATATTCTTGTTCCTTGTGTCAAGGGGCATCAAACGGTATGTAGGTCATGGGCCCCGGGGGTGGTCATGACCCCCCTTGAACAGGAAGTGTACGAATATCTCGAAAACGGTTGAGATCCCCACCCCTTAACCATATATATTCTTGATCCTTAAAGGGCATCAAAATGTATGTACCGGTAGGTAATGCGCCTCAGGGTTAAATTTAATTTTTCAAAACCGTAATGCACATCTATGGAACAGTTCCTTTCATATCCCAAGATATGATGTGTCTATCCATTAAATCATAAAAGGAGTTCTAGGATCTATGTTTTTTTTTAAGTGATAAACGTCAATTTTCTGCTACATTTTGACTCCCTGGATGAAATTTAAATTTTGAAAACCTTACTGCACATCTATAGAACAGTCCCTATCATATCCCAAGATATGATTGTCTATCCATTAAATCATAAGAGGAGCTCTTGGATCAATGTTTGTTTTTTTAGTGATAAACGTCAATTTTCTGCTACTATTTGACTCCCAGGATGAAATTTAAATTTTTAAAACCTTATTGCACATCTATAGGACAGCCCCAATTATATCCCAAGAGATGACGTAGCTACTCCAAAAGTTGTA